>CADEBD010000300.1:13849998-14040958 GCA_902825455.1 Arctia plantaginis
AGTCAAAACTGTAGTTATAAACTACCTTAGATAAATTAAAAACAATGCAACGCGGCTAATAGATGTAGCTTTTAACAAGACCAACAAATGTACAAAAAAATAACTGTTACAGTATATAATTATCACGTAGGTCGTATAAAAACATTTATTAGTCAAAACATTTGTGGTATCATCAACTGAGCCACGGGACAAAACCACATTCCAATTCATACATAGGTTAGAGTTTATCTGATTGTAATTACCTACCTTCCTTATACAGATAAATCTTCTTTTTATTGTCTATTAGCAGATTAAGAGCAGGCAGCGACAGAGTAATACATATAGATCTGTGATGGCTATCTTCCGGCACTAGAGGGTGGGAGCTTGGAAGCAGTTCTAGGCTAGTATTAGACAGCGCCAGGTCCAAGAGTCTGCCCATAAAATTAGGTACAGAATTCAATTGGTTAAGGTTACACACCGTTAACACATCCATGAAGCTAATCTGGCTCTCATTAAATATTCCTATATGCTCTGTGTATCCGTCATCTAACGGTTTCCAAGTAATATTTGACATATTAAAATCACCAAGGATCACAATACAAAATTTATAGGCTTATTTTTAAGGGTTTGGAATAGAAAAATTAAGAAAACGCGATACGAAAAACAAAACTTACTTACTTAGGTATACGAATTGTCGCCACGCCTATTCATCCAGTGGGTGTTGTAAGAGCCGACTAAGGGTACAAACTACGCAAGACAAAAACACTGAAAAGAGAAGGAAAACTTGAAACAAACCCTATACGAACCCGTCTGGCCAGCGTGGCGTAGGCCAAAACCTTACCGTGGGAGAGCCATGCTTCGGCATAAATGGACCGGCTTGACCGGTGCGATACCTACGCCTTTTTTTTATAGGGACTAATCCCACCCACACGCCCACCACTGTAACTCCTGTACACCAGGATCCACAGCAGTGACCCACGAACACATCGAGTTATGACACTCGGGAAGTCCCAGGAAAAAAATAAACTGTCTTGGAACCCGCAACGGAATTAATCAGAAGAAAGTTGGAGGAGATGGAAATACAGTACCTTGGCCTCACAGAAAACAGGTCTTCAAGCAATTCCATGTTGCATTTCACCGAGTTAGTGAGGTTTCCGGAGCCCAACCCCCCAATACACCCTGCCTTATGATAGCGTCGTTGAACAACAGTCTACCCCAGTGGTACCCCCCAGCTGCGCTAGCGTTAGAGAATCCCCTGCTGGACGCCCACGCTCAGAACACCATGCATCTGAGCGTGGATGTCTAGGCTCCGCCGCGTATTAGGGGAGTGAGGGAGGGGGCACAACTGCGGTCAACAAGACACCTACCCGCGGCAAGAGACCCACCCAAATCGTATCAATTTGAAACCGACGATGATGGTGCAGACAAAAACGATTCATCTGAAGAAGACGAATTAATTTAAAATAAGTAACTATTATTTTTGAATATTTTTTTTATATTCCTGATCTTGATATTTGTCGATTTACTATTTGTATGTTGATTTGTTGAAACAATTTTTTTTTAATTATGCAATTTATTATAACATACGTAAAACAAATAAGTATTATATGTATTGTATTGTTTTTTTTTCGTAATAACTAAAAAAATGTTTATGTTCAGTGGAAAATTTAGAGACTATTGAAGTAGTGTTTTTCGTTAGTGGTTTTCTGGTGGTTTTAGATGTTGAATCTGGTGGAGAGATAATTTAACTGTTGGCATAACTAGCTTCGATCCTGCCAGCCGCTGCCACCCAGGACTGACGTAGGACTCGATTTTTGTTTTATTAATATGCTCGTCTTTTTTTGCACTAATTTATTTCCATCCCTAACCTGCATACCATACTTTTTGTAAAGAGATGTAATTTCTAATATAATAATAATAATAATAATAATAATAATAAAGCTTTATTTAATTCCATTCAGCCTATTACCATACATTCTGATTAATAAATATAATTCTTTTAAAATAATTTCAATTACATTAAATTAATTTGTCTATTGTTATTATTTTGTCTTGGCTGTTATGGACCCCCTACGGGTAAAAGCCTCCTCCAAGGATTTCCATCTTTCTTTGTGTCTAGCCAAGTGTATCCAATTTTCTCCTGCTACCTTTACCAGTTCATCTGTCCATCTAGTGCATGGGCGGCCTCTAACCCTACGACCTGTAGGGCCTTGCCAGTTCACCACTCTAAAGGTCCACCTATCGTCATCGTAGCGGGCTACGTGTCCTGCCCATCTCCATTTCATTTTCAGCGAGAAAATTAAAGCGTCGGTTACTTTGGTTTTGTTGCGAATGTGCTTATTTTTAATCTTGTCCTTTAATTTTACACCTAATAAGCTTCTTTCCATTCTTCTTTGTGTAGTTTGTATTTTGCTTCTAGTTTGTTGGTCGAAAGTCCAAGTTTGAGAACCGTAGGTAAGACATGGTAAAATCACTGAATCCATAACTATTTTCTTTATTGGCGGTTTGAGATGTGATTTGAGTATTTCTTTGTGTGCCCAGTATTTCTTCCATGTTATTGATATTCTGCGATCTATTTCCTCCCTGTTTCTATCTTTTCTAAAAGAAATTTGTTTGCCCAAGTAAACGTAACTCTCTACAAACTCTAGAGGGATGTTATTTACGAAGATGGATGCGGTGTGGTGATTAGTCATTATTTTCGTTTTAGCAAGATTCATTTCAAGACCGACCATGATGCTGGCTCCGTGTAGATCGCTAATCATATTATTCAGTTGTGCCAATTTCTAATATACATGATCATAAATATGTAGACGACATATGGTCAAGATGTTCATTTAAATTATAAATCTTAACAGCATAAAATAATATCGGTTTTTTGTGTTGTACGCTTACATCTTTTAAACTAAGCAAAGGATTTTAATGCGGTTTTCACGAATAGAGAGGGTGATACAAGATTAAGGTTGAAATGTACAAAACGTGTGTGTGTGGTGACGGATTAAGAATACGAAGGGTCACCACCCCTATTCATCCCGTAGCCGACTAAGGGAGCAAACTACGCAGGACAACCGCACTGTAAAGAGAAGGAAAACTTGACACACACCCTATACCAACCCGTCTGGCCAGCGTGGTATAGTAGGCCACAACCTCCTTTCTAAGGAGAGGCCTATGTCCAGCAGTGGACTATTAAAGGCTGTTGATGATGATGATGATGTACAATACATATATATTACAGCAGAGAAAATCTGAGAATTTCAAATATTTGTTGTAAAAAACATGTTTTTGTGCGCTTACATTGCAAACGCTTGCTAAACCTTACGAGATACAGCAAAATAATGTAGTACGGAATTGTATATCTTAAAAAGATCTGCAGAAAAGTCCTGGATAGTATATGTCTATCTCCTATGGATAATCTACAGTAACCACTTAACTTAGGTAATACAAAACAATAATGGGTTACTTACGAAGCTATTTTAAATAATATATTATTATTCCTTATCCAATTAAATACGTTAGATACATTGTGCGTTTAATGAATATTAAAGTTGCTTCTAATAACATATCATTAAAATTAATATTTTAGAAGATTTTAGAGGTTTAAAATGCGGGGCCAAACGACCATCGAGCCGTACATCAGTCCCGGGTGGCAGCGGCCGGCAGGATTGGTGCGGGCCTACAAATATTGCATTTAAAAATAGTTCTATTATAATTAGTATAAATAATTACTCCACACTGACACCAAATTAGTAATATCAGCAGTATCTACATTGCACCTATGCGCAGCCGGGGCGGATCGCTCTTACTATATAGTAATATTACTGTACTCTGTGGTCAATTATTTTATTTATTTGCCAAGATTTTCCAAAAATTTCCAATGCGTACGAATTAAGAATGTGATACTTCATACTTGTGATAGTCTGACACTGACACATAGTGTCACATTAGGGATAAATAAAATCATCTGGACTGAATTGGTATGATTCAATACAATGATATTTTAGATACGTTATATTCATACTGTACGCACAAAATATTCGTACATACGTCTATTTATGCATTTTAAAACAAACCTTATACCTGTGGTCTGATATTGCTTTATCTTTATTTAGGTACTTTTTGTCGTAATTTGTGTTCTTTCGCAATATTCAGGAATGCATTGTATGATTTTTTTCGAATTAATTGGTACGTGTGCTCGCTCGCAGTGGTCCTAATTAGTACCCTCGCGTTTTGTGCGTTGGTGGCGTATCTACCTCTTTTTTTGTATGTAATAATGATGTAATATCATTGATTCAATAATAAAGGGCAAGAGATAGTTAACTCCGATTTGTTAATCAATACAAAACCTACTGTAACTAAGTACACTTATATAAAGGAATTACACATTTTAACTGTGTTACTTTAAATCATCTGTAGGCAATATTTTAACATAATTATTTTTAATGTGTGTTACCTATTGATACTCTTGATGAATACAGGTTTCTGCAGACAATATTGATATTAAACAACAGATTTCTATCTGTCATATTATATCAAAATAGAACTTAATCAATTATGGAGGAAGTGGATTCCATCATTATACATTTTCTTTGTCAACTAAACATGTAAGAGTAATTTAAATGCGAAATAATGTTCTGTAATGGTATGTGTCAGATATATGTTTTTATCTCATTGTGTATATTTTCAGAAATATTGACGATGATATTAAGAACATTAGTGAACTACCAATTCATACAATTATTGAGTCAGCTTCTACATGCTTAAGCACTATTAACCCATCAGTTAAAGTATCAAAGAAGCTGCCCTCAGGTATTTCTCATAGGATTGAAGTTGCTTCACAAGTAGCATCTTTATGTAAGGTAAAATTAGTAACTTTTTGCTATTTATTAATGTTAGTGGTAATTCATCTTCAATTAAATTTTTCCACATTCATTATTTTGTATTTTCAACATTCATAATAAAGTATGTCAATACCAAAGTGGAGCATCTACAGAATGGGTAAAAAAAAATGATCTGAGAACTTCTATCCTTTTAGTATTCCTTTGTAATCTTAATCTCTTTGTCACTTGTACAGAATGTCCTTAACCTCTTGTGTTTTTTGTCACTTGTACAAAATGTCCTCAACTCTTGTGTTCTTTTATGGTATTGGTGAGCAAACAAGCAGATGGGGCTGGATCCACCTTAAATATGGTGGAGGGATTTGGGAAGATTGCAAAGGTGTATAAGAGTAATTTGCAGAAACATGTATCAATATTTTCTAAATTTTACAGTAGGAAATAAGTGTTGTTAATCTTAATTAATGAGAGACATTTTTGGGTGTCAGTTTGTTTGTTTTTCCTTTGCATGATATTTATTTATTTCATACATGGAAATCTTACAGCTAGGAACATTAGTAAGAATGACACAACATTCATCTCAGAAGCCAATTACCAGTTTTCTCTTCTAGTTAACTGTTAACTACCTGAAGTTGTTGTAAGCAAATGGGTTAGAAAACAAAAAAAAAGAGAAAAAACAGAGAAACAAGAAAAGAAATTAAACAAAATCACATAATACCTACGCTCCATAAATTACAGAGACTGTGTAAGCGCTATCACAATGAAATGTTAAATGTTTAGTAAGAATGTGATAGAAATTTACCAAAATCTCTGGTCATATATGTATATGTAAATTTTGTGACTTTTGTAAATATGCGGTATTACAAACAGGGCCTCAATTCTGCTATTTTATGTTCACGCCAAGCCACTGTCATACCACTGACACACTATTGAGATAGCATCGCGTGGCCATTGGCATCGGTATAAAGGTTTTTGAGGAAATGACTTATTTATGTCCTCCTCCTCCATATTTTTGTAGTCACATCAATAAAATGTTTGAAAATATATTAAAAAAAAAATTGTACACATGTTATATGTATAATTAAACCGGGGGGAACGGTATAATACATTAACTACTTATCTACTTTACATTTTTACAAAAGTCTTTGTTAGGGTTCTCATTGATATCAATAGAATAACCCTGCATTACAATTTTATTGTAAACCATAGCTATAGTCTTCAGTAGGTTATAAGTCAAACCGCCGTAAGCTTGGCCCTCCTGATGGTTTGGGGGACGCGGGGCGGGGGTACATTCAACCAATTAGCTAGTGCGTCGCTGTCCGCCGGCAGTGACTGACGTGAAAGCATGGCTGTACGTGTTATTTTTCTTAAGACTGCTACACACGGTATTATTTTGCAATATGGATAATCTGCCGACTGCTCACTGCATCACAAAAAGATTTAAAAACTTGAAGTTCGGCTTACAGAGGTTCTACTGTTAAAGTTCTAATAAAGAATATTTATTATTTTACTTAATTTTTAAATTGTATCTGAATATAATTTACATGATGAAGATAAGGTGATTTTATTAAAATTATTTTACAGTATTAAATTTTACAATTAATCATAAAAACTTACAATACACTGACATTATAATACATGGAAATAAATTCGATTTTTATTACATTGTGTGTAGATTAAATCTCAAACAAATAAATCTGAAGATATCGAGTTAGTACATCGTGTCATGTATAGCCGAGCGCATCACCCGCCCCGCGTCCCGCAAACCATCAGGAGGGCCAAGCTTACGGCGGTTTAACTATAGCAGTGTTAATGTTTTGCTGGATGTCCACAGGACTTAGGATACAAAAATGATGTTGGATATCAAACATTCTTGTACCATAATGAAAGCGAACTCAGACAAGTGTTCATGTTTTTAATAGAAAGATTACCAAATGAAGGTAAACAGGTTACTAGTATTGTGCCATCTGCCAACCGAAAGGCATTGTTTTTACAAGACATCAGTAATAAGATTGGTGAAGAACTTCAATCAATGTGGATACCTCCCTGTTGTACAATGAATTCTGTTAAAATTGGGGATTATTATACAAAAGGTGAGACACAAAAATATTGTAAAAATAATATTAGTGCTAGGTATATTATGCCTGTGCCTAGCAATCTAATTTTCCCATTAGTCTGAAAAAAAAACCTTTTTTATGGTATAAGAGGCAAACGAGCAGACGGGTCACCCAATGGTAAGCAACCACCTTTACTCATGACCATCTACAACTCAAGAGTCACAAGTGAGCTGCCGCCCTTTGTTTTAGGGTTCAGGGGCGGCCTATAGGAGTGGCGAGCAGGGCAATCGCCCAGGGCCTCGCACATGCAGGGGCCTCGGGCATTCGCACAACAAGCCCATTAGGAAAATATGTTTATTTTATTTCACACCTTACGCCATTGGCTACTCGCGCTCGATTTATGTTCAGGGATTCTCCGTGTTTCATGGCACGTGTAATTTTGGCAGGCTTCGAGTGTCCACTGTCGTCGGCTTATGCTTTTAAATTCGAGCAGCAGTATGTGTTGCGTTGCATTTTTTGTTTTAAATATCACCATTTAAACTAATGCCACAAAGACAAAGACCTCGCAATGGCTAAGGCCGCCACTGTAAGGGTTAAATAGTAGCCTCCCTTAATAACGTAAAGCGTCTTTGAAGAATACGGTAGATAAAAGATCAGGAATAAGAGTTTGAAGCGAAAGTGCTCACGTATGAACGTAGGTAATTGCGACAAAAAGTAATGGCTCCATGATATTCACAAGCACCATAAAAATTACTTTTGCCCTTGTTTCATGTCAAAAATTATTTCAGATACGAAAGTAACCTGCAACCAAACACATCTTACTGACGCGGAAGTGATAGAAAAACTACTAAAAATGAAAAATCTAAACAAAACCAATGATTTGGTACATATCGATAAAAGAGAACAAATTCCTAGAGCACAGAAATCTGTAGAAAAACATGAAATGACACATGATTCAAATGTCAGTCTCAAGGAATTAAAAGAAACTGCTATAGTTTTAAGACAAAAGTTAGATACCTTAGAGAGCGAGAAAAATGTTATGGAAGTGGAATACTCACAGGTAGTTTATTTTACTCTTATTCATCATTTTCAGCCTATTGCCGTCCACTGCTGAACGAAGGCTTCCCCAAAGAGCGCCAACCATCCCGATCTTGGCAGTGCGCATCCATCCGCTGCCAGCCATTTTCCTCAAGTCGTCGGTCCATCGTGCCTCAGGGCGCCCTACACTTGCTTAATCGCGCTCGCCACTTTATTTACTTTTATTAATGTTTATTCATATATGTTTATTTCAAAATACGCCGGCAAACTCTGCCCCAAGAAATCATTAGATTGTTGGTAGGTGGCATTCTTGATTTGACAGTCCTCTTTAGCAAGTCCCAAACGTGTTCAATTGGATTCATACCCGGGAACCGTGCTGGCCACTCCATCACCGTTACACCAACATGGTTTAGGTAGGTATGCCTGAACTGATCGAGAACTGTGAACCCGAGCATTATTACCTGGATTAGAATGAAGTCGTTGGCAATGAAGGGGGCAAATGGCATAACATGTTCTTTTAAAATCTCCTTGATATACCGATCTTCTGCGTTGTCTTTGAAAACGATCTTTGAATCTTCTGCGTACTGTCCGCTCACTTATTCTTACTCCACGAACCTTCTTCAGTACATTTCGGGCCTGCACCGCCGTTAGCCTCGTGTTCCGACGAACTTGCAGTTGTAGAAAACGGTCATCTCTCTTTGAAGTACATCTTTTCCTGCCTCGTCCTCTAATCCTCACTAGAGAATTCGTCAATCTGTACCGTTGGATGCTACGATGAATTGTTGATAACGATCGACGAAGTCTTGTAGCATTCGATCTATAGGATTGACCATTTCTTCTCCTTTCATTTGCCCTAATGATTTCTGATAGCGTTAAATCAGGTATACTTAGATGCTCGTAACGAGAAAACACAAAAGCCTCATAAAACTGCAATACAATGTTTTTCAAATGAAATTTACGAACTTTACGAAAACAGAAAATCAACTTCGAAGCAGTCGATAGAGATGTATGAAGAAAAAATTAAAACAAACGAATGAAAAAAATGACTGTCTACTAATGTTCTGTTTTCAAATTAGACCTCCTGCCGGTGTGTGTATAAATGAATTCTATAAAAATATAAATATAATATATATAAAATAATAATATTAAATATAAATGAATGCCAGATTCATCCTAATGATTAGCGCACTGAGTACTGCTTCAAATTTGGATGAATTATGATAATTCAATACTTCGCGCTGCTATCGTAGTCAAAAACTTAGCCACTGCCAGGCTATTTTTCTAGATACACAGCGCTGACTCTGTGACTGTTTTTGATGACTTAATAAGGCAGGCAAAGGGTGATGCTGAAGATAGATTTCATAGATTATAATAGTTTGTCAATTCGACATTAAAAACCTTTACAGTAATAATTTCGTGGAATAGGGATTGTATTTTATACCTAACTGAATATATTTTCAAATTCATTGTATTTACAGGCTCAGAAAACATATGAAAGGGCTGCAGCGGATTTGAAAAATGTACAAAATATTCTTAACAATATTGGAATATCTGATATAGACGAAGAAAATGTGTCAGAGAGTTTATTAGAAAGAGTTCAGAGTAATATTAACATGCTGCACAGAAAGAGTGAAGAACTTACCTCAAGAAATTTGTGTGTAAAAGTTGAAATTGATAAACTGAGAAGTGATATGGATTTATCTGAGGTAAGTATCGTTATAATTTCTATTCATCACCATCAATCGGTTAGTCGTTTATTATATGTACTAATAATATTTTAAAAAACTTTTAGTCTGAGAGAAGTCGGTGTCGAAAAATTCTAACTAACTTAAAGGAATCTGCTAAAGCATTAAAAGAAGAATTTGAAAGGAAAGAAATTTTAAAGAATCAATTGAAAGATAGTTATGAAAAGCTTAGAGGAGGAAATAAGAGGTAAGGAATTATTTATAAGTGGTATAGTTTCCTATAGAAGTAGTTAGGTATAATTAGCCAAATTTGACGCAGGGATGAAAGTAATAGTTGCTACAAAGACAAAATAATTTCTTTCTATTCAACTTTAGCTAAACTGACTGACGTCCTGTTTAATAAAACTTGTTTTAATTGAAAAAAGCACTGCCAGGAGCCAACTACATACCAGTCCTTCGAAGGCTATCGCGAGGTACGACACTCTACGCTTTAATGAAGTGTTCATTGTGGACGCAACAACTACGCTGCGCCCTCGTGATGGCCTTTGGCGGGGAAAGCCTTTCGCTACAGGCCAGGTGCAAGTCAATTCCGCCCGCTCTTTTTTTAACCGGCTTCAAAAACTCAAAAGAGGTGAGGTGGTGAGGGGCTCCCGAGGTGGTCCCATTACCATCAAATCAGGATCTGATGATAGGATTCTAGAAAAATCGAGGCAAACCCTCAAATTTTACAGCCCCGTTTTAGCGTATTTGCGTTTAGTAGTCGTTATGTCATGTCGCTGAACTGATGATGGAAGGTTCCTTTACCTTTAGGAGTTAGAGGATAACTCTCAAAAAATCGAATGATGTATTAACCTTGTTTTTTTCTTTCAAGATATTTGTTAGGTGTTTGTGTTGCGTTACAGAGATATGAGCACAAAATAATAATATATGAGATAACCATGGATGTATAAAAAACTCTTGCTAACACAAAACTGAGGCACCGTAATGGCGGCATTTTATAATAATTTACTTTGAGAGATACTTGAAATTTCCTCTAATTTCGAGATGTGGTGAAATCGATCAGACAGACAGAATACATATCTAATTAGACTTATTTTGTGTTCTATTCTGACGAAAGTATGTTCAGATTTTAAGTTTAAAAAATTTTGGTAAGCATATATTTATCTTGTATTTATTTTCACCATCACAATTTCAAATTATTTGCATCCAATCCTACTCTATTTTCATTTGAAAATTTAGTAAAAGAATATGAAATAGTGGTACCTATTAAATAAATAACCTTAAAATCAACTTAATTTTAAAAACAACCAAAAATCTCTTTGTTTTGGGTAATTTGTACACGTGAAAATTGACAACATTGGGCTTATAATGAATTATTTTGTTCTAGCGAATGCTGATTAATTTTAATGTATAAAATCTGGAAATAAGTGATTGAATTATTCATACTTATGAAACGTGATTCCCGGATCATTTCTCTTTCGGTCAGTACGGTTTTTACAGCAATTAACTACGCAAAATATGTTGTATATTTATATGTTTTCGACGCGTAATGCGTCTCGCTGTCTTGATGTTTGCGAGCGTAATGCCCGACTAACGAGTGTGAGTGTGCGTACCGGCCTGTTCGTACAGCGAGTTGACCGAGTGAATTAGTTTTATGTTAGCGAGACTTTGTCCGACTTTTTTCATACGTCCATGGAGATCACAAAACATTTACTAAGACAATTTTTATTTTTGTTAGTTACCTCAAAACTCTTTTTAAGTACTATTTTCTTAGTATGTATATGATCGATCGTTGATAAATCTGAGCGGAAGCCCGCTCAGTTCCCGGCTCCAGAAGCTCCCCTAGCTTCCTTCGTTCCATTCAAATGGAAAGAAAAAATACCACTACTAGTTTTGCCAAATTAAGTAATATGGAAAACAATATATTTTCGGGTCAAATGTACCATACACATCTTACTACCATATCTAAATAAAGTAACGGAATTATTAAACTATCTCTAATATATAAAATTCTCATATTCTCAGGTCTAAGAATCGGCCAACATCTATTTTTCATGAAAAGGGTGACTCCCGCCATATATATATTTTTATTCTTTTGAAATTATTTTTATTTTATTATGATTTAGCATTGAAAAATACATACAAATTCAAATTTTCAACTTTTTATTGAACTAAAAAAAATATTTCCTAGAAATAATAAATATAACAGAAAAAGAATCAACATTCTACAGTTTGGTACTATACATTGCGGTACGTGGTGTTTTAAATATCGTACTTATCTACTCATTACAAACCTATCTTACACTAAAAATGGTAAAATAAATCCTTTAAAAAAAAAGTTGAACCGACTTCAAACAGTACTGACAAAGAGCACTAAAAATTTAAAAAAATATTAAGAGTTATATTGAATTCTTAATTTTTTACTGTACGCCCCTTTCCAATGCAGCATCTTGAACATGTCCTCCATTGCATTTGTGAACAATTTCGGCGAAATAACGTCCCCTTGTCTCACTCCTCAAAGCAACGGGTATGGGCCTTGTTGCTGATCCTGTACTTGGACGGACACATTGGACCCACATAAAAACGTTGTAGTGGGTCTTAGTTGCGAAGTGGAGGGCCTTCGATATGTCATCGTACTTATCGAAGGCGTACCTCCACCTCGGCGTACGAGTGTGCCGAGCTCGATGCGTACACTTGCACAACCTTGAGGCTATACCTCTCGCTCTACCTTGATAATGAGGTGCGCTACCCTGTTCGACACACTGGAAATTTAAACAACGTTGTCAGAAAGACATATTTACCAGAAACCTAACGCCACCTTGGGATTGTTGGACTCCCTCGCGAAGTACATTAGGTGGCCTCCCCCTCTCTTTGGACTTCACTTTTTTTTTAAAAGGCTTTATCTGAGGAAGTGAAACGGAAAGGGAATAGGAGAGGGCCAATACCCGCCCGTCCTGGGTTTAACAATGAGGTTGCCTCTTACCTCTTTAAATCCTGCAATGTCACGCAAGTGAGGCTAACATTCCACTTCATTGAGCTCCGGTAGGTGATATCGATACCCATGGGAGTTTCAACAAAAGCAGTTTTAAAGTTACGCTTACCGATTTATAAAGAAGATTATGTTCTATATTGAACTTGTGGGTATATTATAACAATAACAGAATACTTACAATGTTACACTTTCTTATATAAAACTAATATTATTAGTAAAGGATGTGATGAATAATTAATTATACAGTTTTATTATTATTTAATCGAATTTACGCTAATTTGACTTTTAAAAATGGTCAAGATAAACATTTTTAGACTTGCTTAATTACATGGATTATAATCATTCATAGACTAAATTGATAATATTTTCAGATCAATATACACAAAACGAATTTTGGAAATAATAAGCAATGTTGACAAACAAAACATGGAGATCCAGAAAATTTTAGATGATACTAGACAACTACAGAAAGATATTAACAATTTAGAAGGACAACTTGATAGGTGCTTCTCTATAGCGGATGAGACTCTCTTCAGGGTAAGATTTTACAGTACTTATTCATTAATCAATTGGACAAGACACTGCCTCGGTGTTGCAGTGGTAGCATATGGGACTGCTGTCTCGGGTTCGATTCCCGGGGTCGGACCAAGTGTTTGCATGATCCACGAATATTTGTTTCGGAGTTTGGGTGTTTTCTATGTATAATATGTATTCACGAAAAAAAGTATATAAGTATTCTATCAGTCAATATAGCTTTCATAGTACAAGATCTGCTTAGTTTGAAACTAGATGGCGTTCTGTTAGATGTCTGAAAATATATGTATTAACAATAATTTTTATATAAGGATGCCAAGAAAGATGATCAGGCAAAGAAGGCGTACAAACTTTTGGCTTTGTTACACTCAGAGTGTAATACAATTGTTTCACTTGTAAACGATACTGGCACTTTGGCGAGGGACATTGTTGATGTAGAAGAAAACATCAAGACTGAAACTGCCAAGAGAACTGAAGATACATTAACAAAAATACAAATGGATCTCGCAAAAATGCAGGAGGAACGATAAATCTAGTCAAATAAAAATTTGCATTTATATTAGTCAAGCAACATTCTCTATAAGGAGGAATCCATTATAAATCTATAAAGCTGAATATTATGTGTCTATGTTCCATTATTTATTACGTAATAAATGATATAAGTATTGTGTTTGTTTTTGTAACAATAGGCACAGATGGTATATGTGTGTAATTACTTAATTTGAGTTTTTTTTAATTTGTCTCCCATTTTTACTTTGTAGTCGAAGTTCCCACACAATCTGATTTTAACTTACAAACTATTAAATTATGTAGGCGCAACAATACCATATTATTATACATTTAAATAGTATAACGCCAGTCTACATAAGGTAGAAATGTAATTGTGGTGAAATCAAATGTAGGTAGAAAAAAGGTTTGAAATCTTCCTCAAGGAAATATGAGGATGCCTTGTAACATCTGGTTATATAATAAAAGAATTACTGGTTTTATAATAAAATTTTATTGTTTACTTTTTCATTAAGATTATTTGCGCTTTGGGAGGATTTCAGGTGGTATATAATTTTCATCTAAAGATTTAGTGCTTTTTTTCTTTTCGACAGTTTTGTCAACAAGTTGCTCTTTTCTTCTATCTGAAGATCAATTTGGTCTTCATTTTCAAAGAACCACAGTTTCTGTTCTTGTTCTTTCATTACCTTTTGTTTTTCTTCAATGAGCTGTATGCGGCGTGCTCTATCCAAACGTTTAGTTTGTTCTTCTAGTTTTTCTTCTCTTATTTGCGCCCATGATTTGAACAACTGTAAAAGTAAAGTTCAGTTGTACACTTATGGCAAAAATGCAAGGACCTCTAGAGACTGAGAGAGCAGTGTGACTAAAGAAGGAATTACAAAAATGACCTACATGTAAATATGCAGTTGCTATTAGATGATGATGATTAATTTTATTTACTATGATTAAATCTCTGTTTACACACAACATTATGAATGGACAAATTTGGAAGCCCCAAATGACTATGCATATATCTATGTACAAACAGCTTCATAATTTGGATTCACACGTAAATAAATGATTAAACTTTGGCCCTCAGCCATTAGGACTACAGAGAATACAAGAAAATAAAAGAAAAAATATTTACCTTTTCTTGTTGTTCTATATCATATTTTTGTAACTTGTTAATAGCATTTTCTATTGCTATTTTGATTGATTCCTCTAATGTGTTATCAGCTTTGTGCTTCACTTTACTTAACACAGAATAACAATTTTCTAATACTGGTTTTGACTCTGCATCTGCATTAGCAGTTTCTTTTTGTAATTGTTCTAAAACTTCTTTGTAAATTTTAAATGTTTTTGTGTTACTCAGACTCTCACAAAGAGACACCAATTTGTCATATTTTTTGTAAATAAGCCAACCAATTATTTGTAAATTATTATTGAGATTATTTGAAGCTGTCTCTGACATCCAAGCTAAAGTCTTGCCTGATAATGTAAAGTTATCTTTAATGTCAAAGTGATCATCAAAATATGGATTTCTTAAATATTTTACTCTAATCTTAATTTCTTCAACCTTTTTGTTCTTCTCTGATGGTGGTGATGGTGGTGATGGTTCTGGAGTATAACTAAGTATATATTTGTAACAAGCATATTGACAGAGTGTGCATGTTATCTCATTGCTATATTCTTCTTGTAACATTATAAGAGAAGCTACTCTAGCTGCCAAATCAAAGTCTGATGATGTTATCAATTTATTTAGTAATATGTTAGCACTGTAATCATCCAGGAATACTCCGAAATTGAGAGGATCTCGTAATATCCCTACTAGTTCCGTTATATCACCAAATTGCAGATACTTACGAATCGTAGCGTGTTGTGTCGACTCTAGCATGTTACCTGTCTCAGCTGAAAGTCGGAGTTTATGTAAGAGATCTTTAAGTTCTTCTATGTGACTGGAGTCTTTTATGGCATGGGCAAATATGTCTACATCTATAGCGCTTACAACTCCTTTTAATGCATGGTTTTGGTCTACGGCATTATAGAAATCCTGAACGTTTATTTTATTAATAATCGCTTTAGAGTTTAAATTATTCCAAGCTTCCGTGCACTGGTAATCGTTAGTTAAAAAAGTATTTCTTTGTACAACGCTTGGAAACGCATTATTTTTTAAAATAAATCGGCGACAATTGCGTAACATATTGCAATTAGGTTTTTTTTAAATATATTGTGTATAACAATTCTTTCGTATTACTTTTTTAAACAACGAAATTAAGGTTATGTGATAGACTACCTAAGTCTGTCTACCTGTCAAAATGAAATGACGTGAGACTGCCACTCAGTGTTGCCGTTGAATAAAAATAAAAGTTGCTAACTGGTTTTCAAAATTCCTCTAGATTAGAAAAAGACCGTTCGCCTAACATCCGTTAAAAGTCGCCAATCGGAAAATCGGAAATAAGTTCGCATTTAACCACCAATACATAGCTGCAGTCGTGCTGTTCTGCAATATACAAATCCAAGGTACACTTAGCTCTTGCTGGAGGCTTACAAATCTTCCCTGGTCCTGTAAATAATGTCATTTGATTAAATCAAATTACTTTTAGCTTTATGGTTTTTATTTTCTAAATGCTTCTTAAAATCGTTCAGTTTTGCAAACATTTCTGAGTGGCAATAGCTACAAAATACTTTCGTGGAGTCACCCAGTACAGGTTTTAACCAATTTTTAAACTCCTGGGAATTTTAACGGAGCTTCCATGATTCATGATTCTTTAATTTCAACTCATATCATAAGAACTTATGATATCAACTTTCAACTATGCAAACAACAACGAAACTGTGATGGACGCAACGAAATGGTTTTATTCTTTCATTTCATTCAAAACAGTGTGCTAACTTAATTGTTGACCTCTTACTCTTATTAATTGTGAGCGGGAAAAATAGAATAAACTAAAACAATGTGTGTTATTATTTATGGTAGGGGAATTCCCTTTTGCAATAAATTAGGTTAAACCGAGTTGGCAAGACAAATCTATCGACTTTTAGCCGTACAGCTGCATTTTAGTTTACATCCAATTGGTTAGCTATTTTACGAGTGTGTCATGGAGGCGTATAGGAGCCAAACTTAATAAAATTGTATTCCACTCATAAAATAACTACGATTTATTTATACACTTAACAAGATTTTTTTAAATTTGTGGTCTATTAGAAAACAACCACAAGAAGCTCAAATATACCAATAAATAGATTATATAGGATTTTCCACCCCGTTAGCAAAAAATTGTAATAGGTAGCATTAGCCCATGCCCCAAAAATTTACGATCCGGTCCTGCTCATAGCTATTATAACCTGAAGTCTCGTTTGCCGTGAATCTAACGGTCGCGTTCTTTAAAGGTAGTATTAATGACCTCGTACTTAAGATCGGGCTTCTTGGGTGGCCTGACACAAACATACTTCGAGCGTACACGTGATCAAATTAATTAGTCATCTGTTGTAAAGTCTTTGGGCATCGAAATTCTTCAATGTAACTCAAGGTTGGTCAGTATTTTATTTTTTTCAATTATGTATTGCTATTTATAAGATCTAATAATAAAAACGTCAACGAATAATGAGAATAATCTTTATTATGTAGTTAAAATATTAATAATATCTATTATTGTTAATTTTTTTATAAGGTATGATTTTTTTTTCTAAATAATCAAGAATTTCTTCGATAATTCAAAAATTTCATTTAAAAGAACGTCCAAAATAAAAAAAATATTTTTATTAATATTACGTTATTGTGAGTGCACCAACTTTTCTATACCAGCTTCGGCTCACCACAATCTAACATCCGGGGCAATCCCTGGTCTTGGCTATGGTAAGATTTTGACAATGACCAATTACCGCGGCTGTCATTTGCGTCGGTGTGTAAAGTTTTTTGATGGTACTGTTGGCTGAAGTTTATTTATTTTCATTGAAGATAAACCAGGTAAGAATATATTCATTTATTGGGATCTTTTGCAGCTATAAGTTTTTCAATGATAATGATACATATTGGATAAAGAACGCCATGCACGGACAATCTTACCAGAAAACTTATGTAGCCAGTTTACGTGACTTTCGATTTCTGAATCATATGTCCTGTTCATTTCTAAATCTTTATGCACTTATGCAATAGTATGCCGTTTAATACTCTTGAAAAAGTGATTGACGTTTTTGCAAAATTAGAAATTAAATGTTTTTCTTTCATTTATAATATTCATTTAGTAATGTTGTATAAATCTTTACACCCTAGGAGTTATGCATTTAAATACAGATAAAAGATGCCACGTGAATGAAAAAAAGGGGGGCCAGCAAGTAGCACTAACAATTAGTCATCAAGATGAATTAGGTATAAAACATGACTCGGAAGGGAAAAGAAATCATAGACACCCAAAATAAAGTTGGGCTAATGATTATGATGTGTGAATGCAAGAATATTACAATAGTGGCAACACATAATGCACTTTATTTTATTAGAAAAACTTAAAAGCCTTCTGTTGACAAAATTTTAGTCTAAATATGTAATATTTTTCTAATTTCAGAATAAATAATGGCTAAACAGTGGGGACAAAAGGCAGAGGAGTTAGAGGTGACAAATAAAATAGCAGGATTAGGTTTAAAAAAAGATCTTAACCAAACAGATGACTCTGAGGAATCCCCTGATACTCCAAATCCTGCCGATGCATCTCTCTTGATGAAAATTATAAGACAGGGCTTAGTTGAATCTAAGTTAGATATTGAAATTCAAAGAAAAGATCCCAATTCTCCTCTGTATTCTGTCAAAACATTTGAAGCATTACATTTGAAGCCTAATTTACTAAAAGGCGTCTATGCAATGGGTTTTAATGCTCCTTCTAAAATCCAAGAAACGGCTTTGCCTACACTCTTAGCTGATCCACCACAGAACATGATTGCACAATCTCAGTCAGGAACAGGTAAGACTGCTGCATTTGTATTAGCAATGTTAACTAGAGTAGATCCCACAAAGAATTACCCTCAAGTGCTCTGTTTGAGTCCCACATATGAACTTGCTATACAAACAGGAGAGGTTGCAGCCAAAATGGCAAAATTCTGTCCAGAAATTAAACTGAAATATGCCGTAAGAGGTGAGGAGGTACCTAGGGGTACTAAGCTCACAGATCATATTGTTATTGGAACCCCTGGAAAAATGCTTGATTGGGGTGTAAAATTTGGTATGTTCGACATGAGTAAAATCAAAGTATTTGTTCTTGACGAAGCTGATGTTATGATTGATAGACAAGGGCATCAGGATCAGTGTATTCGTATACACAAATGTTTGCCAACAACATGCCAGATGATGTTCTTTTCTGCCACATATGGCGCCAATGTGATGGAGTTTGCTGAAGTAATTGTTCCTAATCCTATCATTATTAGATTGCTTAGAGAAGAAGAATCATTGGATAATATTAAGCAATACTATGTAAAATGCAAAAGTCCTGAAGAGAAATATAGAGCTATTTGTAATATCTATGGAGTAATAACTATCGGTCAAGCAATTATATTTTGTCATACAAGAAAAACTGCTAGTTGGTTGTCAGAAAAAATGTCGAAGGATGGACATTCAGTGGCTGTATTGTCTGGGGAATTAACTGTAGACCAGAGAATAGCAGTACTTGATCGTTTTAGAGCTGGCCTCGAGAAAGTTCTGATTACTACCAATGTATTGTCCAGAGGTATAGATGTAGAACAAGTCACTTTAGTGGTTAATTTTGATATGCCAATGGATATGGACAAGAAAGCTGACTGTGAAACGTACCTACACAGAATAGGACGAACTGGGCGATTTGGTAAAGCTGGTATTGCAATTAATTTAGTGGATTCAACTCAAGCAATGGATATTTGCAAAGAAATTGAAAGCCACTTTGGCAAAAAGATACAACTTCTTGATATTGAAGATGCTGAAGAAATTGAAAAGATTGGTGCATAAAAATAATCTTCCTTACTTCTAAAGATTACTTTTAAGTGTTAAGCTGTACCATGTATAATTCAAATTAGAAATAATAATTTTTGTATTTCATCTTTTGTTTATTTTCCAATGGACATCTATTTCCAGAATTTGGTAGAAGAAATTCTAGCAAATAAATGTGGGTAAATTTAATCTGCCTTTACTTTTGTGTTTTACATGGCACCACACTAAGTTCTTGATACTTCATAGGTCTGCTTTCATTAAATATCTTATATTTGTTTATTTTGCAAAAATCGTTTACTGCAGAACCAAATGATTTTCATACTTTTCCCCAAACCAGCCAGCAATGACTCATTTCTACCATTGCCTTCCCTACGAAACTACTTGTCCTATCAATATACTAACAGTTTTTCCATCTAATTCCTAGAGAGAAAGGCTGTTGATGGGCTCAACAGCCTTTACTAGTACACTGCTGGACATGGACCTCTCCTTAGAGGAGGTTTTGGCCTAATATATGGTGATGATATGTAGGTAAAGGGTATGTTTCAAGTTTTCCTTCTTTGCAGTGTTATTGTCCTGCGTAGTTGGTTCCCTTAAATAGTCGGCTCTTATTATACCCACATGATAAAGTGGTGGTGACACTATTCTTAATCCATCACCACACGGAAACCCACATTGAAGGCAATAGGCTTGACCCCTTATTACGTATGTAGGACGTAAATTATATCCTTTTTGGGAATGTAATCATTTTCAGGCAGGATAAAGCAAGAACTATTAAGGGTTAAGTTACGGTTTAGGGTAACGGACAGTAGGTTAGGATAAAGGACACCTAGTCTCGTACTAGGAAGTCTCAGATAGGCAAATGGAACGAAAAATTGCAGTACAGCATTGATTAAAGTTTGCGTGCCCCCCTTTCAGACTCTCCAGCCCAGCTTCCTGTAGGAAGTGGTTAATGGTCTTTTCCCGGGTGGAATACACGCCCCTGTGGATGGCCTCTTTGTCCAAAAACGACGGGAATAACATGAATGATATTCCGTAGAGGGCGGCTACGGATCCGTTCCAAGAACACTGCCCCCAGTGTTCGACGCTAGCTTGGTGTCCGGAGATTACCCTAGGCACTCCATTATCACTTGGTGCCTGAGTACCTGAGGTGCCTAGTGGCAGAATATTTAGAGGAACATACCGTCATGTATGAGGACCAAGATGCGCACTAGGAATATATCCTGTGTCGCTGGGGACTTCACAAACATATATGAAACGAATATAGAACATCCAGACTCAGACCAACGAGTTGTGAATCACACAAAGTGTTGTCCCATGTGGGGATCGAACCCACAACACTCAGTGCAGTAGGAAGCTGCGAGGTGATCACTTAAACCACTATGCTATCCGTGCAGTCAGAACCATGTTAAACTAAGGGTAAATGGAAGTAACACAACATTGAAACAGTTTTACAAAATGTTTTAAGCGTTCATTATTTTATTAGGTACAATATTGCAGAACAACCGTAACATAAGGTAAATAGAAACAGGAAACTCCCATTAAATAAAATAATTTGAATCAACAAATATTTTATTGTATGTTACAATAAAACGTAGCAGGTCATTATGTTACATTGTGTAAACATACATGTGATTCTATTTGGAATAAATACATTTGCCTATTATTAAAACAGTAGCTTCTGTATTATCGAGCGCCTTGAGCAGCTGGTTCTGGATTGGCTGCTCCAGAGATCATAACGAATATTGCAATAGGTACTATGTACATCCACTAAAACAAAAGAAATTATTTAATCTAAATTCTTTTTCAAACTTCTATTCTCTAATCTTTCAAATAATTTGTACTTACATATTTGGCTAGAAAGGACCTGTTGTCCTTCAATTCCCCTTTTTCTCTAGCTTCCTTTTCACGTTCCAATTTTTGAATGTATGAAGCTGTGTCAGGCCTGTAAACAAAAACAAGGATATTATAAATGAATGTTATAATAACTACATCATTTTTATTGTTACTTAGGGCATACTGAAAGTTTCTGGATTCTGATAAAGAGGACTGGATATAAGATACATTTATTGGTTTTCAAAGTATATTTCCTCACAATTAATGCATTTTTGCATTTGCTGAAACTACTGTACGAAGCAGTTGGACCAGTCTTAAATTCATAATAATAATAATCATTTATTTCTGGTATAAACCCTTAGAAAAATCATAAAAATTACTGTAAAAGTTAAATAATGCGGTATCCATTGAGTGCAAAGCTGCTGAACCTTCAGATGGACATGTAAAATGTTTGGCAGTTGGTTCATTCCAATGTCTTACAAAACACGAATTTGCTGGCAAGTAATTTTTTGTCAGTTTCAATAACTTGTCGTACGGTTTTAATATTAGATTATTTCTGTAACAGCAGTCGCCGGCCGACTTTCACGTACCTCGTCATGGAGATGATCACGTCTACGTCTAAATTCTCCAAACCACGAATACACAGAGCTGCGACATGGTGTTTCATCACTTAATGCCAATTGAAGTCTCTGGCAACCCTCTTGTTGACTTATGCCACAATGGAAATCATAAAAAACCTTAACGAAAATCTTCACGAGTTAAATTAATTTTGATAGCGACACACAATTTTCGAAAGGAAGTTAGAATGAACAAAATCTCGCAAAATAACATGTTCCCAAAGAGTTCCATTTTCGAATTCCATAATTGTTCTTTCATTCTTTTATTATAAGTGGCCTGATCCAGAGACTTTCAGTATGCCTCACGTATCTGACATAGTTAACTTAATTGTGAAAGTATAGCAACATTTTTCTAGTCTAATTATAACAGTTTTTATGCCCACTTCTTTAATAAACTAAAAATATTCTTTAAAATATGAACATACATAATTTATTAGAATTATAGTTAATTTTAGTTTTTAAATAAAAGTTTAATTATTTTTCTAAGCATTCAGTTAAGTTATCAAAAATTATTTTGTATGTGGTTATGTAGTTTTAAGGATACTCAAACATTTAACAACAACATATCCTAATCATCATAATCAATATTTTAAGGTATGTCAATTTCTGGTGAAGTTGTTAAAGCTATCTCTTTTTAGATTATATATACAACTAGCTGACCCGGCAAACGTTTTTTTGCCATATACATTATTTCTAGGAAAAGAAGAAAAATATAGAAAAAAAGAAATTTAGACCCTTGTCATTTAGGGGTATGAAAAATAGATGTTGGCCGATTCTCAGACCTACCTGATGTGCACACAAAATTTCATAAAAATCAGTCCAGCCGTTTCGAAGGAGTATGGTAACTAACATTGTGACAGGATAATTTTATATATATACAATGTAAAAATTACCATTGCTGTTTACATTTCTGGGTATAGATATACCTACTTTTTTACTTTTTTATAGAATTAATTTGGAGACCTATTTCTTAGCATTCCATGGATTCAAGCGGGTGCCGGGTTCATCGCGTAATAGATGAGGCAACACATGCAACTTCGACAGCGCCTGGGATTGCATTTCAGGTATAGGTTAAGAGAGTACTGCTTGCAACGTGACAGCGCTTACTCCACTGTCTGCTGTGTTAAACACTTTACCTAACCATATTTGATATGAGCCTAGAAATGCTACTTTGGATATTCATTCAAGAAAACACCTTACTGAAGCTCTTGGCAATCTAAGGTCTTAAAGCACATTATAGAGGGATTTAACTGGTATACCCCTCACACCCACTTCCACGGCATACAACGCAACAACATAACCATTTTTAGCTATTTCAATGGTTAAGTCAAAGTAGTTGTTTCTTTTTAAAGCATGGTCTTCAGGGTTGTTAGTTTCCCACGGCGCCGTGAGTTCTACTAGTAGTACACACTTAATTGAAATTGCATAAAGAAATATATTCAACTGAAATGTCACATATTTAAATGCATACCTATGTTTATACAGTTAATTTTTGGCTTTAGTATTTAGTTTTGAAAATAGTTTTTTCATAATGTTTAAGTATACATACACTGGAGCCTGCTCAACATAACGAAGATAGAAGCTAGAATTTATTTTGTGGCCATTGCTCTGTTTTTGTAAAAGTTGAGAAGAGTTATTAACTTGAAAACTGACAGCAATTACAGCTCCATTAGGTAGTACCCAAGCATTTATCACATCAGAGAAATCATTGGCCAGAAAAGAACCAGCTTTCACTGATGAGAGGAATTCTGTTCCTTTACTGTTTTCTCCAGATGTGACTACTGTCCTCACTGTGTAAAACCCATCAATTTCAGCCAAGTCCTGAAAAAAAGCACCATTTTTTACTATGGTGTAATACATTATCATGTACGTTTATTTTTAAATTAGCTCCTGCTGGGAGATATATAAGGAGTGTTAGCTTGTTTAAAAATTTTATGAATAGTTGTTAAAAAATTCCCTAAAGCAAATGTGTGGGACACATGGTCTGTGTTCATAAAAACTTTTTCCAGTGCTAATAAAATACATATATATTTTCTATCTACAATTAAAAATACAAACATGTTGTATTTTTGGCCACAGGGAAGGTGTTACAGGTTTCAAATTTACTTTTAAATTGATCTCATTATTTCACCTTGTTCAAGTACATTTCAGGGTGTATATGAATATCTAAAATATAATAGAGCTGGGCAGGAAATTTTCATGTAACAGTTCTATTACTGATTAATAGCTAATGTATTAATATAAAATCAAAAGCATTTTTATTCTCATTATATAAAGAAATCATTAACTTGATTTGATAAATCACAATAGAAAAGTTTATTTGAGTTTAAAACTTCACATACCTTTAACTCTTTGATATGGTCTTTACTAAGTGGTTCTTGATCTATTATTGCCCCTGCACCTGCACGAATACTCTTTAGTGAAATATTGCCTCTCGAACAGTATTTTTCACTTTTGCAATTAATTGAGTGCTCTATTTTGATGTTTAACCACCCGTCATAGTCAATACAGGACTGTAAAATGAACATTAATAATGAGTTCTTATTAATTTTGACATCTCGTCATCGATACTCTGTAGATACAATAATTTCAAAATGATAAACTTTCCGGTAATTTCAGTTGGTGTATTTATGCGTAAATGTGCTTTAAACTTACCGCATATTTAAATAATCCTGATAAATACAAACAGATGATTGATGACTGAGCAAGTTGGAACTGCATCTTTGCCCAAAGTGTATTAAGACCACTCTAGTTGAACGTGTGTTCGAGGTAGAATCAATTTTTTATTAAAACTTGGTATAAGTAAGTAATATTCTCTAGTTTTATCACAATAATATTTATTGAGTAAATGATAAACTTCTAGGTTATATTTAGATTGCTATAGTAAAAATAATCTATAGTCCATCTACTCTAAGAGGTACCGTTTGACAGTTCTGACAGATTGAAGAATAAGGATGAGTAAAAAAACGATTGTTACAATATCCGATTCTTAAGAGATGGCAATAACATTATACCAGGTCACAAAACTTATTATAATAGGGGTGAAATTATGAAATTGCTGTTGTATGGTAATAGATACTTTGAATTTACATAAAACCTTTATGGTGTGTGATTTTCTTGTGAAACTTTTTTCACATGATACTTAATATATTATCTGAAAGACTATCGTTCACGAAATAAGAACATTAATTCATCAAGAGATTTAGCTCCCGTTAAGGCTTATATAAATCCTGAAAAGTATTATTGGTTATCAAAACCTAAGATTTTATTTATGTCTTTGGCATTCCTTTTATCGCCTCATTTAACACCTCAACGATTGTTTGAATCTTCTTTCTGACATGCTGACATGCCAAGAAATCAATGCATTTTCTCTACTATGTTCTGTCTGTCTGTTAACATGACATAATGCAGCATCGTATCAATTGGTCCGTTCTACCTATCATCATCAAATCAGACCAAGGTTCGGCTAAAGTTCATGTAGGTCGTTGAATATATCGGGCACGTTACGGCCGTTATTGCGGCGATAAGACCCATTATGGAGGATCGGCTCGAAAGGCATAACGGGACCCTCTCATACCGGTTGACGTAGGTGACTACTGGGAAAGGATGCTTCGGGGATCTCCTGTGTCTGATCGGCAAGGAGCCAACGCCTGAGTGCCACCACTGTAGCAATCGAACGGTGGACACGGCGCTCCTCACGCTGGCAGAATGCCCGGCGTGGGTGGAGTAAAAGCGTGGCCTCGTAGCGGCCAGAAAGGTGGGAGTTCTCTCGCTCAGTAACATGACTGCGGCCATGGTGCGGAGTGAATGGATAAACCATAGAGATATAACCTAGAGAGAACAAGAGCCCCAATCTTGCAATATTGGCAACGAGAGAGATTAATTATAGATAGTCCTCTCTATCTCTTTCTAGTCGAGGTCTGTGATTGACTGAGTAACAGTGGCGGATTTACCAGGCAGGTATGCTGGCAGGTATGCCGGATCCCTCCTATTTCAGGCACAGAGTAGTACGCCTTATGGTTCAATTCCGACACACCGCCTATCCGCAAAACCCAGTTTGACGACCCGAGGGGGTTTCACACGTAAAATTGAATATTGTATTGAATTGCAGAGGTTAGTAGGGGTGGCAAAAATTTAATAGCCTACAGGCGGCAAACATGTAAATCCGCCACTACTGAGGAAAATGAGGGGTTCATAAGTAGCCAATCGTAGCTTATCTAAACAGAGAGCTGAACAGAGACAGAGCGAAATATCGGGCATACATCTCTCTCGTTACCTGTATCGGTTCCACTTACAGGCAGCTGTGTCCCGTGTTCTCTCTATACTTAAATCTCTATGGATACACCAAGGATGGACTAAAAACGCGTGTTCAGTTGCTAAATATTTTTCTTTGATTATACAGGTTATATAGGTCTACCATAATGTCATGACAAATACGGAAATCCAAATTCCTTCTTTGCAGTGCCGGGATTTGGAAATTGGATTGAGCGATCTTGAACCTATTTATTTGTTATTGGAACGAAGTTCCTTATCGCGCGTTGTGAAAGGGGGCTAGACGGAAAAAAATCGTACGAAAATTTGGAACGACACTTTTTTATTAATATAAATTGACGTCTAACTGTAGATACCATACATTAAATTTGCTTTAACGTTCGCCAACGTCCATACCATGTTGAATACACCGGTTCTCGTCCGATCACCGAAGTTAAGCAACATCGGGCGTGGTTAGTACTTGGATGGGTGACCGCCTGGGAATACCACGTGATGTTGGCTTTTTGCTCTTTATTTTCGTGTCATCTTGTCAGACATTCAGCGCCATCTATCGAATAGATAGGAAATCATTTCGCAAGGCAATTAAATAAATAAATAAATAATTGTTTTTAATATGTAGGTAATAGCCGCTTGCATAGATGGCGTTGTAATTAAAATCGTGTCAAATCAGTTTTACTCGATCGTCACAACTTCGTTCCTATCGGGTGACCCACGACACCACACGGCTTTTTTTTATGGCATTGGGGACAAACGAGCAGACAGCCACCAATGCTAAGTAGAAACCGTCGCTCATGGGGATCTTCCACGCCTTTTTCAAACGCAGACATACGCCATTTTCAGGGTTCCCACTCTATTTTCTATCTTTTATTTTTTGAAATAAATAAGTCACAAGGTGAACAGGTGGGAACTGTAAGGAGGATGACTCGCCAGCTCCTGCTTCTTAGGCGCTGCTGTCTAACATTTTCCAAGACAACTGGTAGATAATGACTGACATACCAATCTGCAGAAATAGTACTTTTATCTTCTAGAATGGCTGTTGCGAAATGACCCGTCTGTCAAAAGAATCGAGTGATTAACTTTCTCCCTTGACTTCTGCCCTTCTTTACTTTTGTCTGCGAATCTTCGAATCTAGACATCCATTGCGCAGTTTTTTTTTTGGTTTCAGGACACTCGGGAAGTGACAGGAAAAAATAAACTGTCTTGGAACTCGCAACGAAATCAATCAAAAGAACATTGGACGACTTGGAAATAAAAGAAATCCACTTCCCTCCCAAGCGAAGCGGGGGACAAAATGAAGTAAAAATAAACACACCTCCTTTTAAACAGGTAAGCACCAAAGAATTACAATATTATGGGTCATAAGTGAGTGAGATATTTAACTTCTATAATATGTATGGCAGAATCACCGACACAAGGTACTCATAGTATACCACTCCAGATGTCACCTGTAAGCTATTGAGCATTATATTACGTTCATTGTAGCAAAGACTACATTCCCAGAGGATATGATGAGCAGACTTAGAGCCAGGTGTTGAGCATTTACATGATTATAAATTGACTAATTTAAATGAATGCAGTTTGCTCTTAAATAAGAATATATTATAGGATGGTGCTCAAAGAATCTTAAGCTCGTTGGTAATTTAAAACTGTCTTATCGCGTACTAGCTATCCGCCCTGACTAGCACGGGTGCAATGTATGACATTGCATTATAAATATTTGAAATTCTCGGATTTGTTTCACTATAACATGCATTTATTATTAATATAAACCTTCCTCTTGAATCACTCTCTTTATTCATTAAAGCACATTAAGATCCGTATGCGTAGTTTTAAAGTTCTATGCATACAAAGACTTAACGTAATTATTCGGCCAAATCAATATTCGGATATTTCTAGAACAACTAATTTTCACATCATCATCATCAACAGACTTTAATAGTCACTACTGGACATATACCTGTCCTAAGTCGCTTTTGGCCTACTATACCATGTTGGCGAGACGAGTTGGTATAGGATTTGTTTCGAGTTTTTCTTCTCTTTGCAGTGGTGTTGTCCTGCGTAGGTCGCTCCCTTCGTCGCCTCTTACGAAACTCACGGGATGAACAGGGGTGGTGACACTCTGTATTCTTAATCTGTTACCACACGGATTTTTTCCACCATCACAATATTCACAACTAAATGTAAAAATTATGCCACCCCAAAGTTTATGCAAATTTTAATTTTAAGAAAGTTTATGTAAATTTTATTATACCTTAGAAAAATCCTAGTGGTTGTAGAAACTCCGGGGCTCTAGGTAAGGGATACTTAATTATTAGTTTCGTAAGAAATCTATAAATGGTCTCAACCGTAGGTTATTAACAAAAATTTTATGAATTTTCTGCCAGATTAATTGAAGGATGGTAAATAAAACTATTCAAAAGAGTTTTTATCACCCTTCCTTAAGTGTGTGTTCCAATGAATTTAAAATAAAAAAAATAACCATTTACCTCTAAAGAGCGTGCAACGATTAATTGTACGAGCGTACTGGAAGGTGTGAACAAATTGTTGGCAGTCAGGATAAAGAGTTCGCCATATTAGAGCCGAGTATTCGAGGCGACAGCGTGCCAATCTAAGTTGTTAATTCCCCACAACGTGGCACGCACCTACGGGATTACAATTGCTTGTTGTTTTTCGATAAAATTCTGTAATTGTCTCGGGTTTCTGAATTGAGTTTCGTTTATTTGCAATTTGTAAAGTAGTAGAAAGTAATTTATTTACGGTGTCAGGAATATTGCGATTATTTTTAAAGTAAAAATTTTGCTCTAGGTGTTTATAAAATAAAAAAAACTAGAGGTAATAGTATCTCTAGGGCAAACCACATTGACCAGTCCTCGCGATCCGCCGGGGTGAGAGCGGTGACCAGGACGATCTCGAAATGCGGCGAAACTCTCACCGACAGGCACTGGTGCAGTGGCGTGCAATGCGCGTCAACGCGCTGTCGGCGCCATTCTGTCTAACCTTGCTTAAGCTTGGGTAGATAGGAAGGGAGACCGCGTCACCTACCGACGGACGTAAGTACTCATTGGGCACGGCTGCTTCGGTGAGTACCTGAATCGGATTGGACGCAAGGAGACGGCATAATGCCAGCACTGCAGCCCGTTGGCCTCTGAATCACCGCTTCCATGTTGGCACACTGAACGGGATCGGGAGAAGACCTATCCCGAGCGTTGGCGGCGATACAGGCCGTCAACGGGGCCGCAGGCTGTCAGAGAGTGGGGGCCTCTGGTTTCAGATTAACTGCTTTGGTAGGCGATTGGATGGCGGCCTGCTCGCGAAAATGCGATCGGACCGCATCATATTATAATACTTGGGCCGATAGGCGGGGGAAGCTCGCGGCTTCCTCGGGATAGGGCCTTACTAGGCGCGAAGGGATTTTCCATCCCATCACCAAAAAAAAAAGGCAAACCACATCGACCCATCAATAGTATCCTAACTCGATCTCATGACATATAACTGTCAATAGTTTTGTCTACTTGCTATGTCGTAAAGTATCTAATGAATTTTATACACACTTCAAAAAAGTCTAAGCAACATGTACGGTTTTGACCTTTTTAACGATTTTTACCAAGTACTCTCTGGGCCTCCGAGCTGTGTGCGAAGCCGCATTGTTATGCGTCAGCGTGAAATCTGAGCCAAGACTTTGTGTAAATAGGTGAAAATAAGGCCCGACGAAATCTTCGACGTAAGTTTCATCGTTTATTTTGCCATTTACAAAAACGAGCTCAGTTCGTCTGTTCTTCATAGTACCCGCCCATTCCATCACTGTAGATTCATTTTTTTTTATTTATTTTTTTTATTCTGCCTTTCCCCGATCATGGTAACATCGGGACCTTATCAATCTGTCTTACATACTAATTTTTTCTTTAAGTATACATATTTATTATATTTATATATATATATATATATATATACATATATACATACATATATATATATTTGTTTTTTTTTTAACTATTGTATTTTTATGTCCATTTTACCTTTTTTCTTTTCTTAATTCTCTCTCTCTTTTTTTTTTATAGCTCTTAAATCAATATATATTTACTTTATTTATGATACAATTTCTAGTATTTTTCGTATGTTTTACTCAGTTTTATTTGTGTGTCGGTTCTTTACACATTAATAAGTACTTAATTTTTCCAGTTGTTTAGCTAATAAATAATTTGTGGTTGTTTTATCTCGTGTCTGTACATCTTCCATGTTTTTATAAACAATTTGGCCTAGGCAATATAATATATACAATTAATTTATATATTTATTGACTGTTTCTTGTGCTGGTTTCATTTTATACTTCTTTTCCTTATTCTGAGTAGCTGTTTTGTGTTTTGCATGTTGTGTTTCGTATAAGTGTCTATGTTTTGATATATTCGTGTATTTTATTATACAGTCTGTATATCAATGTGTTTGTGTTGACGTGTGTTTAATGTTTGCGTGCGTCGTGTTTTGTTTGTGTGTAACTGTGCTGATATTGTCGTGTATATTTAATATACATTCCCTATATCGGTTTGTGTTCGTGTTGTGGTGTGCTTCGTGTTTGTGTATGTCACTTTTGTGTTTTTGTGTCTTTTTGTGGCTGTGTCTACGTGTTGTGTAATGTCCTGTTTGTGTATGTGTGTTAGGCGTAAGCCGTGTTTGCGCGAGCCAGGTAGTCCCATTTCTTCCGCACTGGGCAGTCGGTACTGAACGCGTTGTGGTCTGTTTTCTGCAACCCAGAGTGCGAGCAGTTGCAGCACCGCGGTTCACTACCCGCAATAAAGTCTGCGCATTTCTCGCGCAGATGCGGTCCTCCGCAGTGGCTGCATCTGTCCACACACTCAGTGCAAAATTTTCGACCATGCCCATATGCGAGGCACCTCGTGCACTGGATGAGCGGAGACTGGTCCTCGACCCTGACCCTTTGAAGGTCCAAGTAAAGGGCTCCAGCCTCCGTCATCCTCCGCCATACCATGGGCCCCACCTGAAGAATCATATGCACCGCCTTGGGGTTTCTTGTTCTCTTTTTATATTTTATAATTATTTCTGTGTCCTTTTCGGGTAGGCCCATGAAGATGTCGCTGTTTTGGGCATAGAGCGCCTTGAGTGTGTCCTCGTCATCGCCCTCCACAAAAACATCCTTCAGGACGACGAGGGGGTCTTTATTCTTCATGGGCGCTACCTTCATCCCACTCCCACGACTTTCAATTCTGTCCTTGACCTTACGCATCTCCTCCTCTGTGTCGCAGCCCAGTATGGCGGTCTGGTTCTTGGCTTTGCGCACCTTGCTGATCTTTAGGCCTGTGCCTCTGGCGTCGACCGCCTTCTTCACCCTGGCGAGCACCTCGTCTGCGGTCTCCAGACCACCCTCGAGGGTGACCGCCTCGAGTGAAGTACCGGGCTGTGGGCGGGTTTTGCTGCAGCGGCGCTAGCGCATGTCTTAAGGACTGGTACCGGGGCCGAATTGGCACACATCAGTCCTTTCGCGGCTTCTTTTATCTCGTTTTTGGTTGCAGCGACATCCTCGGCAATACCGTCGACAAGGTTCTTGATGCTGTCACCACCATCCATAGCTCTTTCGAGCTTGTCGACGATCTTGCCGACCAAGTCGGAGCCTCGGGTATCGGCACTTACCTCTAGGTCTTGTAGGTCTGTCTGAATGGTCCGCTCCATTACCTTTATACGCTTTGTCAGCGCCGCCTCCATCTCTCCCAATCTCGTAATGACGTCATCTTGCCCATTGGACGTCAGAGTTCTGGTGGTTTCCCTTTCTTTTGGACCTTCATTTCCGAGCTTCTGCATACGGTTGCTTAGCTCGAATAGTGCGCGTATGCCGTACTGTAGATACATTGCAAGGGTGCACCTCCTGGACGTAACTCAGCCGTTCAGCATTTCCCGGACGACGACACACTCTTACCTTTCTTGTATCAGGCTTAAATCCAAACCAAGATTTATTAAAAAATAAAATTTTATCCCATTGCTAACGGGTCCATGTCAAGTGTTCCCTACACCTTTTGTTTCGACTGACGCGATTTCCATTGCGTATAAGTGGGCACCATCGTGCTTGTAGGCCGTATTCATGCAGCCTATTTCTCACAGTTAGGTGGCTAACCACAACACCGCTTGTGCGGTTAACATCGGTTGACATCTTGCAGTCAGTTGTATGTATCGGTAGTGTCCAGCAGTTGTACTCCTTCCACGTCCTGGGTGCTGCTTAGCAGGATCCCCTGCATTAACTTAACGCTGTCAAAGACAACAAATCACGCGCCTATTGACACCAAAATACCGAGATACCTGGGACTGATTTCTTCACGCTTGTAGCATTCCTACAGCTCTCAGCATTTAATTTTTTTTAACTGTATATCTCAAAATGATAAAAGTGAGATAAGCATGGGAAATCAGGAAAAAATTAAACACAATCGAAATGTTTCCGAGAGCAAAAAAGATTGTATATGAATCTACTTCGCTAAGAAAAAAATAAAACAATAAAGAAAAAATAAAATAACATGCCGTTTCTGTAAATGATGTGTGTTGCTTAGACTTTTTTGATGTATGTATACAAGAATGTCTTGTTTATTTTTATCAATAAAATTATAAAAAAAGGCTATTACGGAACTAAATATCTACGCAAGTACTTATAAAACATTTCTTTCTAAGGAATTCGGGTCGAGAGAAAAAATTGTTCTGTGATCTCATACGGGATGAAATTAAACAATATGAATACCTGCTTTTACCTCTGACGTGGAACATTCCGCTCCAATACATTTACTTTGAACACAAGGGAAACTCTAACGGGGTAATCGGGTTTAGTAACATATATCTCCTTTACCCCCGCCGCAAAGAGATAAATGACTAAAATCATCTTGTCTTTATTGAAATACCTGTGCTTCGAAGGATAGTGAAATACTTGAGAAAAATTCTGAGGATTTGGCTACCAGAGCGAGTAATGAATAGGTAATAGTAGAGGTACAGAAATTATGGCTATGTATTGAATGGTTTTGGAGGTTTCGAAAATGCGCTTCTAACAATGCATGTGTGAATTAAGTTGTTCATAAAATTATTTTTGATTACGAAAACTGGTTATGAGAAAGTTTGCTATTACAAAAAATGCCATGTGACGTTATTATCTTTATACTCGTAACATGACCGATACTTTATAAAAGAAACCCGCGAGTTATGAGGTGACAATTGCATTTCCCTGAATAGCAGCTCTTAAACCAACAAAGTAGTTTTATTGCTCACTTTATTACCTTAAAACTTAGTACAAATGTTATAGTAGTTAACAGAATAGAGCACACATACACACTTTTAGAGCACATAAAACTATTTTGCAGATAGGTCAACTAACTAGCTCGACTTAGCAAAAAGTGTTCAGGTTGCTGCGTCGTATCGTACAGTGCAACGAGCTAGACAGCCACTACAAACGTAATTTAGTACTAGTTGAAGTGGATAAGCGCGAGTGGAATTATTTATCCGATGGTGGGAAGGCTTTGAAGTTGACACTAGTGAGCGTAGCGTCCGTCGCACACGAGGCTCACTCAAGCGGTAGCGATTATATCCCAACTAATATCAAAAATGCAAAAATAAATTTGTTTTTGTTGATTACGGAAACAATAACTTCACAAAATGGATCATGGAATTGCATATCGATATTGAAAAGACAGGAGAGTATTTCCATTTAAATAGAAGATCTTTTTTAAAGGGACCTCTTTTTATTGATTGACTAAATCTACATTAAAACAACCAAATATATAACTATATATAAAATAAATACAGACTTAATGCAATCATTTGTTCAAATTTTTAGTTTTATTTATAATTTCGTAACAGCTTTAAAAAAATCATTTGTTACAAAAACAATATGTAGATTAATCTTATTTAGAATTTCTAATCATTTTATCGGTTCACAACCGATATTACAACTGATCTTAAAATAGAATTATACTTGCTCTAATATTTTAATCATTGCAAATTATAATACCCGTACGGACCAACACAATGTACATATTTTTTTCTTTATGGGACAAATCTCTCCCACATGCCCACCACTGTAACTCCTGTACACCAGGATCAACAGCAGTGATCCACGAACACACCGAGTTATGACAATTCAGCCTAGTTGACACAAGATCCCCATAATATACCGCAGCAGATGTCACCTGCAAGCTATTCAGCATTATATTACGTTCATTCAGGGATCCGGAATAACTTATTACATCCGGACCCTCAAGTTCAGGGTTGTCCAAACTGAATGGGGATGTTGGAGGGGCTTGATCGTGATTTAGCCGCCCTTATCGCGCGGTGCGATAAAAGTTTGCGTGCCCTCCTTTCAGAGACTCTTCAGCCCAGTTTCCTGTAGGAAGTGGTGAATGGTTAATGGTGGAATACACGCCCTTGTGGATGGCCTGCTTGTCCAGAAACGGCGGGAATGACATGGATGAAATTCCACCCGTCACGGATGCGGAGGTGGGAGCGGCTATTCTACGGATCCGTTCCAAGACCACTGCCCCAGTGCCAGTTCAATGGTTTTGGATGTTTCGAAGTTTGCCAGTTAGGCCCAGACTAACGGGAGGTAGCTCTTCAACGAGCAGTTCCGACAGATTTTTCCAAAACAGGTCAGCGCTGCGTTTGCCCATGGGCGACTTTTGCCCAATTTGGGTGGTCCCAGCGTCGCGACAAGACGGCTGTACACAAGGATTGTCGGGTCAATGGCCCTATACGGTGCACCGATGCACTCTGACAGCCCAGAGTAGGCCACGTATTGTCGCACCTTGTCTACGGAGGCGGCATAAGCGTTTGCCAGTGGAGGTGCCCGTGGGATTAAGAGGCGAAAGTATATAGGCGGACGGCAGAATTCTCTGCAAGTAGCAGCAGTCGGCCCGTCGGGTGAGTTGTTTGTCCCGGCTGAAGGCTCCACGTCCTGGGTTTTCTGGCTTAGAGGCGCTTCAGGCTGACATCGTCGAGTAGGTAGGGCGTCGTTTTGTTCCGATTAACGCAGGGCCGTTTCGGGTACGGCTGCTTCGGGAAGTACCTGCACTCAGTCACTAGGAGTGTATTGAGTACCGCCTGGGCAATTTGCCAGGCTTGGGTGTCGCAGCGTCGGGTCCTCATTGCAGTTATCAGAGAGGATCTCTCTCTCCCGGCCGTAATACGCGCCATGGTCGGTAGCTAAAAGATGTTTCATCGCTGTCGCATCCTTCTGCTAAGATGTTATGTGATGTCAGAGGCGGCGGCGGCGGAGAGGGTCCGGGAGGAAGATTTTCATTCGGATCTAATTCGTTGCCGGTGAACCGGGTGGCAGAGGCGTGTAGTCCTAGAGCCTGCCCTGAGTGATGATTAGTAAAAAAGTTACTAAAAAGTACTTATTTTAATTGTAACGTTAAACCACTATTGGAATATGTTAAAAATCCAAATTCACTAACATATTACACGAAGTAATTAGTAGTTTTAGTAATTCTTCAAATACAGATGTAATATTCGGTAAAATATTGTTATTTTTGTTAAATTTTCAAGACTTATTATCTCCGTTTCTATAATAATGTATTTTTTTGTAAGTGAAAAAAAAAATTAGACCAAATGTGCCGCCCACTAAAATTTGCCGCCCTAGGCTCCAGCCTGCTCAGCCTGCTGGTAAATCCGCCATTGCCATGTACATATATTCATGAGACAATATTATTAAGTAATTCTAACAATGAAACAATTTGACCTTCCAAATTTATCCAAAATAGCAAGCAAGCCGAATTTTTCTTACCTGTATTTCGCAAATTATTTTCTCCTCAAAAATAAAAACTGTGCTTAATGATTTATTCTTACGACTTTAAGTCCGTCTAAGATAGGTATGCTTAAATAATGTAATATTCCCTTAAATTTTACTCAATCGTTAAAAAAAATAAAAAATTGATGTACTTATCTTATTGACTTCTATTAGCTTAAAGCAGATATCGCTAATTCTTCTAATATGTTTAAAGCCTTAGGAATAATTTTTAACTCTTCGACGTGCCCGTAATTGGAAAATACAGTTAGTGTTTGCTCTTTAATTTCTAATGTACGAGTTCGAACTAGAGCTGAAGCCTTTTAAGTTGAATGAATCAATGCTTCTTAGTGGGCCAGCTCAGCTGGTACAATAGAATACTGTTTATTCACGAAACTATTGTTTTCAGCAGCATGGTCAAGTGTATTTAAATTAATGATTTCGAATGTAGCAACATTAACGAAAATTTAAGATTTTTATTATAATTTCCTCCTCTCTCCTAAGGCCATTTAAGCAAAAACATTGTTTGGACTAGGTAACCTATATACAGCAAAGAAGTTAATTAAAGTTTATAGGCACAGCAAAAGGCAAACTTACAGTGCCTATTTTCGTTTATGAATAAACAAGTTGGTGTTGTACCGAGGCAGTGCTGATTATATTAATATTGTGTGCGAGAGACCGTAAAATTAAACACCGCGATGCCGACATGTTATGTCCATGTCGCACTTCACAAATTATTTGTTTTCAACTTTTTGTGCTACATTTGAATAAATATGAAATTTATTTGAATTTGGAAGGTTAAGTTTATTTAATAATTTAAGCATCAAAAAGTAATGAACATGTAATCTTTTGCGAATTTAATTACCCTTCAGAATATGTTAAATTTAGAATTCGTTTTTGTTAGTAAGATAATTATAGGAATGGATTTTTTACAGCCATTTTAAAGTATCAATTAAAGATTCATTGATTTGTAACTGATTTACACCTAAATGGGACGATGTTGAATATCGTTTTGCTGGCAGAAATATTCTTACTACTTACGTAGAGAAACAAAATAATGTACATACTTTTACGAAGTTATGTTTCGGCACATATTATATATTCATACGTAAAGAAATACGTGGAGACCTCGATTGGGCAAACGTAGTGTACGGGCACCCTACGGCACGATGGAACGACGACTTGAGGAAAATGGCTGGCAGCGGATGGATGCAGACTGCCCAAGACCGTGATAGTCGACAAACGTAGTGTAGGGCACCCTGAGGCACGAAGGACCGACGACTTGAGGAAAATTCCTGGCAGCGGATGGATGCGGACTGCCGAAGACCGGGATAGTTGGCGCTCTTTGAGGGAGGCCTTCATTCAGCAGTGGACGGCAATAGGCTGAAGTTGTAGTAGATGTAAAGAAAATATTTTGAATCCCTTTTAAAGTAAGTTGAAAAGGGAGGAATGGGAAATTTGGAATATTTAAAGTATACATATTAGTATAGAAAGCGTTTTTAGCTATAACCTGTACCTTGCCACCCTTCGCTGTGGCACATGCATTGATGAGAAATGAACAACAAACTAACGCGAAAATTAGATAAAAATAATCTTTGAAGCGGGTTGTCTATCAGGTCAAAATTTGAGCTCAATCGGTTAAGAACTTTTTGAGTTTTTAAAGCGAACACAAACCAACTTAACATTTTTATCTATGTAGATATGTATTTTTAATTTATCTTATTACGTGTTAGTGTTGTGTTACTAAGTTACGTTTTATTTCATAAACATTTAAAGTGATTGAAAAGGGCACTTTTCGTTTTGTCTGTCGAGTCCACTAACACTATCTTGTTATAACTATGGACATGTAGCATGCATATGGCGCGATATCAGTGCACGCCAGCCAGATGGCCTTCTGCTACCTATACATGTCTAACTGTTCGATAATTGAACATGTTGGCCGTAATGAAGTTTGTCTACCCATATATGAAAATGTATTCAGTGTTCATCTAACTAGTATTTTGGGCATATGTATATACCTTCATAGTAATAATAATAATAACTTACCTCACACATCTCACACACGGCTGTCTGATCCTAAACTAGGCAGAACCTGTACTATGGTAACCAGACTGCTGATAAACATACTTAAATATTTCTAAATACATACATACTCGTATTATAGATAAATTACACCCAGACACAGAACAAATCATTCCTAAACTAATTTTCTAAATGTAGGTGTTTTACCTGAACAATATAAAGTTGGTGATTTTAGAATGTGTTTATGTTTAAGTTTCAAAAGGTAAAGAAGAAAACATTAATTTTACACAGTTAGGATTTTTTTTTCACAGTTAGTACTTAAAACGCTCAAGCAACTTAGATTACCTGTAATCTTTTTTATCATCAATCATCAGCAGCCTATAGCAGTCCACTGCTGGACATCTGGACTGGCCTCTCCTTAGAAAGGAGGTTTTGGCCTACTATACCATGCTGGCGAGACGGGTTGATATAGGGTTTGTTTCAAGTTTTCCTTCTCTTTGCAGTGCTGTTGTCCTGCGTAGTTTGCTTCCTTAGTCGGTTCTTACGATACCCATGGGATGAATAGGGGTGGTGAGATTCCGTATTCTTAATCCGTCACCACACATTATTTTACATAATTAAATAATACAATAAAGTTTTATCCCGTACAATTAACCTTCTGTGGTCTAGAAAGATCTACCTGTTTATCAAATTTGATTCTTTTTCTTGCCTTTACGTACAAACACCTACTTGAGACAGTAGTTGTAATGCTGTTTTTCTGTTCTTGAAGAAAAAAAGAAGAGGAAGTTGGCTACTCATGAGTGACATACTTGCTGTATACTACTGTGATGTGTGAAAGATGACTTCTTTGCTATCTGATAAAGGTGAAAGCCATTTTTCTTTCATTTTTTACTTTCTTGAAAAAAGACAACTCCCGCACTAGGAATATCTAATGAAACGCGGTGAACTTTACAAGCACTTATGTAACGGACACAAAGTAAAACGTATTGTCTCTTGTCAGGATCGAACCCACGACAATTACCGCAGTAGGAAGCGGTGAGATGACCGTTTAAACCACTACGCTATCCGTGCATTCTATTTTCAATTGAAAACCGCATATAGCTGCCGCCCTATGTTGTATATTAATGTCTTTATCGACACAGAAATGGCGTTGAATATGGTAGGCATCTACATACACTTATTATTTTATAAATCCTAGGTTGACTTCATAAAACGGTACAACTTTGTTAAGCACAACAGTACTAAATGACTAAGTCCAGGCATAATAATAACTCCCAATACAATTACATATGGATTATAAGGTGTTCAAAAATGTTAAAGCTGTTGAAATAAAGATCTCATAGTTTAATCCAGAAGTATCTAAAAGCTTTATTGAATAATCCTTATGCTGAACACATGCACCATTCAAATATTTAAATAATTTAATGAAGTATATAAAAACTTCTTAAGCATCTCGATTGTACTGCTATTTCTTTTTAATGTTTGTATAGAAGGTAATCTGTACCCTTGGTTGATGTAAAGGGGTAAAGAAACTTCATTAACCGCATGATTTGACAAGAACAACGTGATCAGGCAGTATTCATCAAAAACAAATTAAGTCGCCGCGCTGTTGTGGCCTCTCCAAGGAATTACAGGACAATTTACGATTTTATAACAGTGCAATATCATGAAAATTTGTTTAGTACCTACAGCTGTATGTATAATCACGTTGTTAGGCGTGTATAAACTGAAAATAATGTTCTTTTATAAAATATTGTACCGTGCGTGAATTACAGTTTAATACTTCATTAGCTGTATGAGTTACAACAGTAACTCATACAGCTAGTTCATTAACAAAGTGATAAGGATATGTTAAATATTTCAGTGAAAATGGAAAACTCGAAAATAGTTAGAAGGAAAATTTGATTATTCATTTTACTTCGTTGACCACATCGTAAAACGAGGTACACCCTCACTTTTGCTTCTGAATTTAAGATCCTAGGGTTAACTGTTGGGTCAGATTAAATGTTTTCACTATGAATTGAAAGTATTTGGAAATAAGACTATATGAGCATCTAAGATGCTTGGTGTGTTGGCTGCATATGAAATATTGTTCTCATATTTGAGTAGGGACCTCCAGTATCAGCTTCTTTCTCTGGGCTGCATCTGCATTCAGGGGATAATCTTCTGTGGGATTATCTTCTCAGTAATGTCTGAGATGATGAAAAGTGCTTACTGTAGTTTTTCAGTGTAGCAGCGCAGAGTTAAAAGTCAAGGTATTGTTTCTTAGGTTTAATACATTTTGGAAGATTAGAAGTGTTTACTATTATATTTAGTATTATTTATTTACATCGATGTAAGATGGCCGCCACAGCAGTCCACGGGTTTATTTCTACCCCTACAGAAATTAACTTACAAAACTAAGTACTCCTTGACAAGTCTCCCTTTTTTATTTATAAATTTCAGTAATAGTCATTACCTTGTTTAATAGTTTTAAGGGAGGAGTTATTTAATGTTTTTATTTTTAAAATGGAACTGTTCAGGTGTTTCTTGTATACTATTGTATCTACATTTATTTTACAAACTGAAAGTGTTTAATTTTTGCACTTAATTACAAACAGTTAAATGAATACTGCAGGTTTGCTTCCGAAAGGTTTGCTGCCTTCGAAATTAGAAATTAAATATTAACACATGTTGCAGCGCATAATTTGTTATATGTGACCACTGTCTTGTGTACATGGTCAGCCATAGTTTTATACATATTCATTAATTTTCGTTTATAATGCTGTTGTATTAAACTATAAACACAATTCTGTACAACATTTATTAGATTACAAAATTTGATTTCTATTATTGTTGTATGTATATATATATAATTCTTGATTTCTTGTAATTTAAATAAAAAATACTTATAAAGAGGATAAAGTGGTAGAATAGTATTGGTGGTTCGACGCTTTTAAATTGTAGGTTTTTGACGTCCAGTTTCAATCAATATCTGTGTTGTGTGCAAGCGTCATTCAGACAAGCTAAACAAGGTATACCTAATTTAAAATGATTCGTGATACCAATTAGTGCAAGTGTAAAACAGTGGTTTCATTTATATATTTTAAACAGTGATACTCTCTAGAAGAAAATTTAAATATCGTATCGTAACATCTTTAGTTAAAACACTTTATGAGAATTGGTTTCCTAAAATTTTATCGTATTTGATATGATACTTAACAATAATTGAAAACTAAAGTGTTGTATAGTTTTCATGTGGCGGACATAGTTATTTAGCATTATAGTTACATACTATTTTTAATAATCGCATTTCTTTGTTATATAAAACTGCGCTTAGCAAGTAAATTCGTTCGTTTCTGACATGACAGGAGTGTAAGTAAAAATCATTTTTTTATTATGAGATGTAAGGCGCTCGGTGCGTCCAGAATTAAATTAAATCAGCCCCAAGTAGCCCCAAATAGTAGCACCTGACGCTGCGGCGCCGGTGCAGAAGGTCCTTGAGTATATTCTGTTAAGCTTAAAATTCTTAAAATTGATATCTACTGTCACCAGGTCGTCGGACAACCAAGTTTCATATTCAAATGGAACAAAATATACAAATTCAATTTTAAATATTTTATTTGTTACTGTAGTATGAATTGAACTATTTATTTGTTTAAATATGTAGATAGATAGTTAAATAAATAGTTTATATTGTGTTTGTTAAATTATTACAGAATTTTTGTAAAGACGTCTCTTATATATAGATATATTCACATACATTTTTGTTAAAGTTATAGAGGTTTATATTTTTGCTATGCAATGTAATTGATTGTTAAGGTAGAGTCCGTCGATATCTTTCCGACCGTTTTTTTTTTAAAACAACTCCCGCACTAGGAATAAATCCTGTGTCGCGGGGGACTTTACAAACATACATGAAACGGACACAAAGTACACCCAGACTCAGAACAACAATTTGTGGGTCACACAAAGTGTTGTCCCATGTGGGGTTTTAACCCACAACACTCGGCGCAATAGGAAGCGGCGTGGCGACCGCTTAAACCACTACGCCATCCGTGCAGTCGCAGTAGTATTGAAACATTTCTAATATCCGACAAATATATAGTTGTAGTGATCACTCCCCTTTTTTTTATTTAATTTTTTTCCGTGCGGAAATCCCCTCGGATACCACCTATCGGTGGCATGTCGAGTGACCACTCCCCTACAACTAAACTTACAAACTTTACTTCTATTGAACTATGAATGGTTACTCTAAGGTTTTTCAGTTTTATATTCTATAAATGTTCAATAGCCTTAGTTAGCTAATAATTCTCCTAAAAGTCCACAAACGTATGAGATAATCTCCGACATCGGGCCATGGACGTAAACAGTGGAAATGATAAAGTAAATTCTGTCATTTTAAGCGTAACTCTGCGTCCCACGTTATTTAAACAGAGAATAAGATATACTGAGTTCATCATCATCAACAGCCTTTACTAGTCCACTGCTGGACATAGGCCTCTCCTTAGGAAGGAGGTTTTGGCCTACTATACCACGCTGGCCAGACGGGTTCGTATAGGGTTTGTTTCAAGTTTTCCTGCTCTCTGCAGTGCTGTTGTCCTGTTTGATTGCTTCCTTAGTCGCCTCTTACGACACCCACGGGATGAATAGGGGTGGCGACACTCTGTATTCTTAATCCGTCACCACACGGTCTCAATAAATTGTAAACCTAAATATATGTACATGCTATACCTACTGTACACGTAGATGGCGAATTTCGTGAATAAATAGTAACGGGGGCAGTTTTCGATACGGGATTTCATATCGAGCGGTCGGCTAACATTAAAAGGTTAATCGTTCACATAAAACACGGCACAATAAAGAACGTACCACCATTCACAAGGCACACCGAGTCAGACATCTCGCGTTATTATACTCGTAAAGTTCGCCCTTTCTTGCATAATGACATGACGAATTGCTTTAGCGTTATTTTTGCTTCTTTATATGATAAGGTCATTATGCATCTGTTACGGTAGCTTAGGACTAGCACGAGACATGCTCTCGGGCAAACATGCATTCGTGCAGCATGAAGTTCGTCTTACATGTGGATATCAGCATTTTTCGCTAAAAATTCATAGTTTTTAGTGATCCGACATTTTAAGCGATTGAACTTATTATGGTTAGGAGTTGGAGGGTCAAATTCATTAAAATAATACGGTAAAAATCCCTACAATTTCTAGGTACATATTATAAATAGGTCAGGAATCGAGTCTCGCAGCTTGTTCCGAGATTTTCCCGAAATTCAGTTTCCAAACCCCATCATCAATTATATAATGTTACTGTGTTTTAGTAGTTAAATTGTACCTCGATGATTAATTATTTATTTTAGATTTAATTACAAACGTATAGTTTTCAGATTTTAACTTATTAGAACTTGTAGTATAAGAAGAAGTTACTTGCCAAATTTCAGAGTTATAGGTCAATTGGAAATATCCTATAAATTTTGATTGCCCTGAAAGTGTCATTTGCCCAGAAAGTGTAAGTTGCCATAAGCGACCGTATCTTTTTAAGTTAACTTAGAGATTTCTTTTTCATCGCCTTAAGGGACTGTAGACCTGAGTATATGGTTTTAATTTCAACTCGATACCTCCACGTGTACCGGAGATAATGAATCTTGACAGAAAGACAGACAGATAGACGGTCAACAGAGTGATTTTGAAAGGGCTCCTTTTTTTTCCTTTTAAGGTACGGAACCCTAAAAATAGCACATAAACAACTTTTTATAAAATAAAACCTTTATGCAATGAAACCAAACTTTTACAGGCCGCGTGCTAAATACGCAATTTTTTTCAAGTGCTAACGAAATTCAAAACAAGTTTGGTCGTGGAGATAATGGACAGAGCGAGTTTCGAGTAATAGAGGACGTGTGGTTGGCAAGCTGTGGCAGGGTGAAAAAGCACAAAAGTTGTTTTCGCCTGCGTTTAACCAAGTGTGAACATAAGCGGCAGCTGCCCACAACAATATACCATCCCAGTGTCGTCTACCTTGTGTTATTTATTTAGAAATAATTGCAAATATTAAAAACATTAAAATTTAAAAATAGGTAGCCTTTAGTATATTTTTAATATTTGCATATGGATAGTTTTCTGCGCTTGAAATGTTTTGATCGAAACTACGACGGCTATTTGCACTTGATAAGTTATTATGATTATGGCGCTTGCAAGAGTGCGAAAATTTAATAGATTATAAAGAAAGATCAGGAACTCATTTCCGGAAGTAAACATGGTAAATATCCCGTTAATAATGACTAATCAAATCAATTGTTTTCTCCTTCTAAATTAGCAAAAGCAATATCTATAAAGACCCATTAAAGTAAAATTATTTGACAACACTTTGGCACCTTGCTTAGGTATTTGATAGAAAATTGACCAACATTGCTGTACTGATGATCTTTTTATATTGAATTAACTTTATAGCCTTCAGCTAGAGCAGCCTTCAAAAGTGCAAGATATACTAAACTTTTTTATGTGACTTAATTGTGTTTGTGAAATTCCGATGATCCTGGTACCGAAGTTATTTTCAAAAACAGAAAAGCAACATTTTTGAGTACAGAAAGTAATTAAAAATGCAATCTAAGAAAAGCAATGCTATTTGTCAAAGGTTTGTATATCTATAAAAGGCCAGCAAAGCTCTATTGCCTTCATATACGCGAAATGTTAAAGCTTTGTAAAAAAGGGATTTTCGTATAAGTGAACGAGAGAACAAAAGCTACGGTTTGTGCTATGAATGTAGTGAAGGTGACTGTAGGGGGCCACCCTTCGGTCATGATAATTGCCATCATATTTATTGTTTTGTTAGAACTACCGGGTTAAAAAATGTGGATCTGATTCCTATATTGATCCTTAATCGATACCTGAAGATTTTCACTGTGTTTTTCTAAGGTGTGTGAGAAAGATAAACTTATCTTTGTCTTTTTAAAACTCCTTCTCACACCACGTAAACATATCCGTATAACTCATATTTGTTTTGATGAAATGAACCCTAAGCCTAAGCTCTATTTATATTTTGTCACAAAAGTTAACACAGCCTGTTGTCAAACTGGAAACTTTGACACATTCAAGTAAAGTTCAATCTCTATGGAGTAAACTTTTTTAGTAGTCGATTATTCGTAGTTATTATTCTGAAACAAATGCAGCATTCAATTGTGTTATTATAATACGTTTTAACCCTAACTGTCAAATAGTAAAATGTCTTATTCAATAGAATAGATTTATCGAGAAAATCTTTTTTTGCAGATATGAAACAACTTCTTAAAAGACACTACTAGTTTAAATTTTTCTAATCCTGCAAGAAATTTGGTTGGACGGGCCTGTTGGTCTAGTGGTTAGTGACCCTGACTGCTAAACCGGAGGTCGTGGGTTCGATTCCCACCTAGAACAAATATTGTGGGATGAACACGGTCATTTGTTCTGCTTCTGGGTGTAATTTACATATAATATGTATGTATTTAAAAATATATAAGTATGTTTATCGGCCGTCTGGTTACCATAGTACAGGCTCTGCATAGTTTGGTAACAGACTGCCATGTGGGAGATGTGTGATGTTATTATTATTATTTAATTGCGAATAAAAGGTATTAAAAATCAGCGTTTGCTGACAAGTTTACAGATTTTTTTTATTATCAGTTTTCCATGAATTTTTTATATTTTGGGGGGGGGGGGGGGGGGTAGATGAGCAGACGGAAGTTAAGCGCCAAACATCCAGGTGATGAGGATGAAAATTTCACCGTCTGGAACGATGGTGGAAAGTTGTGGCTGGTATTAGTCCGAACAACTCCTCGGAGCACTCTCCATGATTTATGCGATAGAGAATGCAGAGTGAAGCCATATCTCTACGTCGTCGACCAAGGGATCGAGCCAATCGGAGCTGATTGGGCTATCGACGATTCGAGTCGCTCTTCGTTGGATGCGGTCCAGAGGGAGAAACTGGTACTGAGGTGCCCCTGCATAGAGATGAGAACAGTATTCTATATGCGGCTAGACTTGCGCCTGGTAGAGCTGAAGGCGGTGGGCTGGAGTAATTTTGTAACATATAAATGTTTATAAGCGTAATACTGATAAGTTTAAGTTTATACTTGGCTATCATACAGGCCTATCTGACTTCTTTTGAAAAAAGTTTACAAATAGTAAATTTAAAGTAAAGTAAATTTTAAATATTAAATGAAAACTTGGTAAAGATTTGGCTCATGACTGTGCGAGAGCCATGCTTCAACACATATGGGCCAGGCTCGACTAGAATGATATGAATATGAATGTTCTGGGGGGAGGAATTGAAGGGGCGGCAACGCATTTTTGACTCTTGAGTTGCATGTGTCATTGGGCGGCGGTAGTCGCTTCCCACCAGGTGTTCCGTCTGCTTGTTTGCCTCCCTATACCATAGAAAAAGGTATTAATTGACACTCTTCTAATTTTTGGCAGATGTTTTTACTAAAGTTTAAATAATTATTATGGATGCACGCTCATTGGTAAATACTCGCAATGACTGATGTACTTATCAACTGTTTTAAGAAAGCACGAAAGAAATATTACGAGTGTCAAGCTCGTTAAGCATTATTGTCCGTAATTTGGCTGTGATTCCCCTAATTTAATAATAATAATACCTTCTCACATCTCACACACGGCAGTATGGTCCCAAACCTGGAGCCTGTATTATGGGAATCAACCTGCTGATGATTTAGTTATGGAATATGTGTTTTTAGCAACCATAAACCAAACTCATAACAGTATGATAAATACTACAAAAATAATACATAAAAATCAACTGTTACTTTAAAATAAAAGAATGGATATTTTCAGATTTTATCAAACTTAAACATACTATTACATAGTGCAACACTTCAAACTTAGTGCAAGTTTTACTTCATTTCAATTCCAATTCATAATTCTTCTTAAAACTTAAATGCAAGTTAAAAGCTTAAAATAGTATCTATAAGTGGGTTCTTTGTCGGTTTTTTGTAATTTTAAGTTGGCCTCGAAAGTAGCGTTTGAATGCAACCCGCCACGCACTTGAATATGTTTTATTTTTTACCACCAATTTAATTTATTTTAATTTTATTTTAAAACTTTAACTTTAATGGTGAAAATTTTTTAGATTTACTTTTGATAAAGTACCACCACCCAAAGGTAGACTGGGAGAAAATGCCAGAAGCATATAGTCCCCCATCGTTCAATTGAAATTTGACCTTTAGAATAACTTGCTTTTATAACATCTATGCGATGGGCCTGTTGGTCTAGTGGTTAGTGACCCTGACTGCTAAGCCGGAAGTTGCGGGGTCGATTCCCACCCAGGGCAAATATTGTGTGATGATCACGGTCATCATCACGATGATCATCAATCAATCACCAACTTTATATTGTTCAGGCGCTTATCTAGAAACACCCTCTAGTTTACACTCCTTTAATTGTAGTATACCTTCACAAATACGACTTTATTTCGTCAGTCACAAATACGAATTTCAAAATATAAATTTTCATTATGCCGAATGATTCAAAATTCCTAATATAACAACTCCGATTGATCATTTATCCTATTTTTATAATTTAAAAACTCCAATATTAACGTTTATAATTACTACCTATGCTCAAAATACAGAGTTTCAATAGATCGAATAACAAAAAGTCCGAATTAATGATAATTCGAAACATCAAAAATTCGGATTCTTTCTATTTCCTTCAAAATAAAAACAAAACACAACACACACAGTCACAGTTCTAACCTCACCTATAGTCAAACTGCCGTAAACTTGGCCCTCCCGATGGTTTGCGGGACACGGGGCGAGGGTACGCTCAACATATTAGCTAGTGTGTCGCTGTCCGCCGGCAGTGACAGACGTGAAAGCATGGTGTACATGTTATTTTTCTTAAGATTGCTACATTGATATATGCTTAGACTTTGATTAATATATAGATAAGTTGTCGATTATCGTATTGTATATATGGTGTTGTTGTTGTATCGTCTGTATTATAAAGAGGGATTAAGAATACGGAGTATCACCACCCCTATTCAACCCGTGGGTATCGTAAGAGCCGACTAAAGGAGCAAACTACGAAGGACAACTGTACTGCAAAGAGAAGAAAAACTTAAAACTTTACCTATACCCACCCTAAAAATTAGGCCTACCAAGGAGTACTCTGTTAACAATATAAAAAAACGAATCAACCAACCAAGAAAAAAATTGAAAATTGTGAAAGTAAGAATCTAAACCTTTACAAGTCGAATATTTCCTTACAAAATCCGCCTAAGTCGAATACCTCCGTAAGTCTAAAACTCTATAACTATAACTCTATATTCCTTGAAGTTCGGCTTGCAGAAGTTCTACTGTTTAAAGTTCTAATAAAGAATATTTATTATTTTACTTCATTATTAAATTGTATTTGAATATAATTTACATGATAAAGATAAGGTGATTTTATAAAAGCATTATTTTTTTTGCAATTAATCATAAAAACTTACAATACACTGAAATGATAACATATGAAAATAAATTACATTTTTATTACATCGTGTGTAGATTACATTTTACACAAATAAAACTGAAGATATCGAGTTAGTACATAGTACAAGTGTATAGCCGAGCGTATCACCCGCGGATCAAACCATCGGAGGGGCCAAGCTTAAGGCGGTTTGACTATAACCCAAATGATTCACCAACAATAGAGAGGATCTGCGTAGATCACCACTGTTATAACCTAGCCCAAAGAATTCAATAACAGCAGATGGTATCCGACGCAGATATACGAAAACACAAAAAATATTAATAACAAAGTATACGTATTTAAATTTCATTATAGATTTTTATTTTTTATATATTATGCATCAATGTAGTTCCTTATGTTACTGAACGTATAAGTTTTTCGGTGTCGTCATAAGAGAGTTTTTGGAGCCATTTTATTGCACTAATACTCACTACTTGAATCTATATCCAAGACTTTATTAATTTTGGTATCAATAAAACGTCCTAGGAAGTAGCAATAGCATTCGGTGAATGTGGTCCTGTGTCTATCAGGCGTCGCAAAGGAGATGATAATGTCGCATCTGTTTTGCGCATTGAATGCTGCTTCATTATAATAGGTCTTTCCCTATGAAATTGCCGTTTTGTATGCAATAAGTGAAAGTACTTATTTGTTCAAACTTTTTTATTTCTGTTATTCGAAGTAATCACCCATGCAATCGACGCATCTTTGCCAACGCATTGGCAGTTTATTGATGACCTTCTTGTAAAAATCAGCTGGACGGGAGGCAACAAACTCTTCAAAGGCATTTTGTACTGCCTCTCGGGAATTTAATTTTTTACCCACTAAAAAGTTGTCTAAATTTTGGAAAAAGTAATAGTCGGTAGGTGCAAGGTCTGGTGAGTATGGCGGATGAGGGAGAGCTTCCAACCCCAGCTCTTGCAGCTTGGAGACTATCTGTTGCGCAGTATGGGGTCGCGCGTTGTCGTGAAGGAGCAATGGGGACGACCGATTGACCAAAGCTGGTTGCAGATGTGCAAGCTTCTCCATCATTCTCTCCAGTTCTTCACAGTACACATCTGCATTAATGCTCATGCCGTTTTGTAAAAAGCTGTGGTGAATCACACCCGCACTAGACAACCAAACAGTGACCATCACCTTTTTAGGGGTCATTTTTGGTTTAGGGCATTGCTTTGGTGCTGCTGGTCTAACCAACTTGCTGAGCGCTTTCGATTGTCGAACAGAATCCATTTTTCGTCGCACGTAACAATTCGTTTCAAAATTCCTTCATTTCTTTGCCTGTTGAGCAGCTCAAGGCAGGTCTCGACGCGTACGTTGTGCTGGCGATCGTTAAGGTCGTGGGGCACCCATCTATCAAGCTTTTTTACCTTACCAATTTGTCGCAAATGGATCAATATTGTTTTGATGCTTACATTAAAAGCTGCTGCTAGCTCAGATTGAGTTTCGTCAGCTTCCACAATCGCCTTTAATTCATTATTGTTAACCAAAGTCTCCGGACGACCACGAGCTTCATTTTTCAAGTCAAAATTTCCAGAACGGAACCGGGAAAACCAATAACGGGTTGTGCGTTCGTTTGTACAGTTCTTTTACAGTTTTTGATGTTACGTGCCGTTTGTGTCGCGTTGGTGCCAAGACGGAACTCATATTCCATAATTACACGAATTTTTAAAGTATCCATTATGACGAAAAATGTTAGAATGTAATGAAAATACAACGCTAATCCAAAAACAAAAGACTGAGTTTGTAAATAGAATGTCATGGTTTTAAAACAAAATTAATTTGAATTTAGAATACAGAGCCATTACAAACTTTTTTTTATTTGAATGACTAGTACTGAAGAAAGGCAATTTCATAGGTAAAGACCTAATAGTTTGCAGAATAAACAACTGCCGTACTGTCAGAACTTCGCAGTATTCATAGAGACCTCTTGTGGGAAAGCGATACGGTTTGAATGTACTTACTTTTAGTACGGCTCTCTGTGCCCGCATGAGTTTTATTGAAGTTGACTTAAAAGCCCCACTCCAAGATAGAATACAGTACCCTAACAGGGTTTGACACAAAGCGTAGTGTATGCTTTTTAGAACTGTTAGTTTTGCGACATGTCTCAAGTATTTAAAAATATATGTAAGCTTCCGAATTATTAACATTATGTAACCTTGGACAAGCGCATGTTAAGTTTCAGCCAGTTATGTGGTTATGAGCAGTAATAAAATGATCAACTCCTACTATATTCGATCATTGATACTAAATTGTATGATTTTAGTTTTGTCAACATTCAGAGACAATGTTTTATTTTCTAACCACACAGTCACTATATTGAATCAGATTTGTGCCACCCCGAAGACCTGTTTCCACGTCCCCCCTTTAAAAATAAGTGCGGCGTCATCTGCAAAAGATAATAATTTGCGATCAGTAATCAGTTTGCACATTTTATTGACATAAACTAGGAAAAGTGTGGGCCCAAGTATACTTCCCTGTGGCACACCGAACTCTATAGGAAGCTCTTTGCTCATGTACTCATTGATCTTCACACACTGTGTCTGATTAGTCAAATAACTTTCAAAAAGTTTTATTTGCCGGTCTCTTATACCAATACGCTCTTATTTAACAATCAGTTTGGGGATGGAGACTGTGTCGAAGGTCTTGGCCAGATCTAAAAAGAGTTGCCACACTTTTCTTACCTTTACCTAAAGCCTGCACGATATAGTTTTTTAGTTCATCAACTGCGTCATTTGTGGACCTGTTATTTCTAAATCCATATTGATCATTCGAAAGAATGTTGTTATCTTCCAAGTATTTCTTTAGGCGATTGTTCATAATATTTTCCAGGACTTTAGACCAACAAGGCAAAGCTGATATTGGCCTATAATTATTTATACGATCTGCATCCCCGTATGTATAGGATGAATCAGGGCTTTTTTAAATAGCTCGGGCAATACACCTGTTTTTATACACAAATTAAATATAAACGTCAACGGCCGCACAAAGAATCTCCTGTACTGTTTAATTACATTCGATGAAATACCGTCAACGCCGATCGTGCAATCACTACGCAGTGTTTGAATCAAACGGTCCATTTCTAACTCGACAGTTCCCAACAAAACTAGTGACTTACAAGTTAGTCAATGATGAATTTATTGCCAGAAGTAGTTTAATAGAAGAAAAAAAGTTGGTTAAATCTTTGAATGATAGAGGCCTGTAAAGCGCAAGATTACAAGAGGGTTTTCCTTAATATTTGCAAGCAACTAGCGCCTGCTATTGGAGGTTCTGTAACTATAACATTAGCAAGATCACTCTTGATGGTCATTTACACACTATTGGTCCATTTAATAGTTGAATATGAGTTGTAACTATCTATTGCGGGTATGTGTGGGTTGCACGACAGCACTCTGTAAGTATGATGATATCTAAGGATATGGACATTCTAACCATCAGTGATGTTAAACTATGAATATTTGCAGATATACGCCGAATATTTTGAGTAAGTATACTTGGACTGTTAAGTGCAATTATCTTGCAGTGCTCAGGCTCGCATCTGCAAGAATCGGCAACTTCAATCTCGTCTATGCCATTTGTGTGATTTTCTACTATGGAATCGAATTTGGTATTATACGATACTTATTCATTATTAGGACACAATAATTTAGAGAGTATCGTAGAGTACGCATTGTGGATCTGGGTGCAGATTTTGACTTCTATGACGTGTGTTGTTAATCCTATGACGTCTATTGTTGATGACTTTGTCACAGGGTTCTAGTTTCCTCAAATTTAGGAATTAGGAAACTTTTTTTAGTTTGTACAGCTCTACGAGACAATTTGCTCTGACGCACCTCCGGCTGGGTCAATAGTTTAAATTTCTGGCATATTAATCTCTATGAGCAATTTTTTAATACTGTGCTGCAACAATTATTACTTTTATAAAATTATCCAATAACAATTTGTCTGATCTATTAATAGAATCCACGACCTCCGTATATGCAAATAAGGACCTACTTTTGTTTCGACATCGGTGAAGCGATTGGTACGTAAAGCCGTATTGAAAATAGCTCGATATAAACTATGAGCTCATACAGGCCATCAGTGGTAAAACGTAGTATGTATAAACATTGTGCATTCACCTCTTGATTGCTTCACAATTTTATGAATCCTGTATTTTGCTTAGCTCATCGTGAACACTTAAAGCCGTATTGAAAATAGCCCGATATGGACCATAAACTGATAGAGGCCGTCAGTGTTAAAACATAGTATGCAAAAACATTATGCATTTACCTCTGGATCGCTTCACTATCTTATGAATCCTGTATTTTGTTTAGCTTGTCTTAAACACTTCAACCAATTCACCATCAAATTGTTTGTAATTCATAAAATCTGTGTGTACATCATCAGCCTACCGCAGTTCACTGCTAGACATACGCCTCTCTCATTGCACGCCACTTAGATTTTGGGATTTTGGGCTTCTCGCATCCAGCTCCTGCCAGCATTCTTGCTCAAATCGTCACTCCATCTCGCCTGTGGGCAAAATACGACAAATATAAATATACAATTATTGTATATATTTAGCAGATAGACTGGTCTACAATAGGTAGGTACACACTTATACGTTTCGATTTGCAATTCCGAATCGATCATTACAAAGACAAAAATGAAGTGTATCTTTAATAATTTCATAAAAATAAACGAGCAAATCTCCTCGGCTCGGAGTGGGAGAGCAGTTCGTGCTTTGAATAAATTTCTTCAAAGGGATCGTTTTCAATTTCATGGCTCAATCTTCGGGATCTCAGTGAGAATATGTAAAGGGGCATTTGTCGGTGTCAACACAATGTAATGAGCCCCTTTCGCATTAGCTACGTGCTTATGGCTGTTTTTATCTACCCTCATCCATATGCCTATTGGTGATATTATATTATGGATATTGAGCTTTGATTTTTTGTGCTCGTAGTAATTTGGTACCGATTTTTGTTACCACGTGTTGCAATAGGTTTGTGAAGAGGACATTTATTAAGTAAACGATATTCTATTTAATGGTTTAAGCCCATTTTATTATTATATATTAAATTTTATTATTTATTATTTTAGGGCTCTGGTAAATGAAAAAATATGTAAAAAGTGCCATACTTTCTGATCACATTGTGTAATGAATGTTTTAAAACTTAAAAGGCTCCGATAGCCGTAGATGCATGTGAAACACATCGAACAAGTCAATAAAAATAATTCTATAGCCTATCACTGCTAAACGATGTTTTACGTGACCAAATAAATGTGACCATTTCTAGTTATATGATTTTGTTGTTATGCCTTCTTTAAGTAATGGTCTCATTATATACAATATGATATAATATGTAGCGGATGATAAAAGCGCAAGTTTTCAGATGTGTTTCAGAAGGTAAGTAGTGTGTTTTGTCTAACATATTGACTGTAAGACGGTAAACATTAAAATATATACAATTTTAAATTTTGAAAGACTTAAAAACTTATTAAAAAGATGTGAATAATTTTTAAATTAGGCTTTCATTAGGGTAAAACTGAAATTAATGGATATTTGACAACATTCAAAACTTTATTATGCATTACGTCTTCTTATTTACCTGAATGAATTTAAGCAGTTAACGCTTCTTTTGAATTCAAAACACTAACAGCTTGTTAAGATACGGCCGCATTAACATTATCACAATCGTTTCCTAAACTAAGAAGCTTTTAGTATTTTTTTCTTACTTTGCTAATACTGTAATTCTGCAGAAGAAAAGTGTGTATGGTGAAGCGCTAAATCAGTAAAGAGAGATGAGAGACACCTCTTATCGTGAGATGAGAGACACATCCTATCGTGAGATTCCGGTTGCAATGCCCTAATGACAAATGAGTGATGTTATAGGTACAATACCGTGTTAGTGTTAGTGTGGCATTCGTAGTTTTCAAATGAACGGACATAAAATTGATATAACCATACATACATAAAAGTTATGTTTGGCAAAAATATAATAATAAAACTACTTCTTAAACTGGCTGCCTGATAAACCGAAGTTCATTTTTTTTTTTGTTGGATTTTGAGAAAAGGAGTTTTTATTATTAAAATATCTTGTACTATACTTATGAAAACAGTTGATTCGAGAACTGCCTCCTTTTCCCTATATAAGTAATAAGAGACAAATTACTTCGTAAATTAATTTTAATTTCTGTACAGAATCTGATAAAGAAACCTAATTGATACCTTGTTAGATACTTCTGTAATACGTAACTCACTTAATTTCATAAAGTAAGTAAAATCTTGTCGTGGGTTAACGACTTAACTCTATCACAAAGAGGCATTTTGAATTCTTAATTACAGCTGCCGGCTAAATGCAACGAGCTATGAGGATCGTTCCTTCAACTCTACTTATTACACAAACTTGCCCTTTTAATAATTTGCTTTATTAAGGCTAGAACGGTATTTTGTAGTCAGTAAAATATTTAATTATTTCTTTTAAAAAATTTCTTATTTTTTCTTCAGAGGCGTAACGGCTTCAGATCGTACCTAGTACTTCGATGTTAAAAACCTAAAAAAAGACGATGATTATCAGTCATACATAATATAGTAAGTAGTTAGTAGCAGTTTAAATAGATTTATAGAATAGTAGTAGTAGTTCGATGCGATGAACGACATTCCGATTTTCAATTCTTCGAATGAACCGCTAAAATTAAGATTCTGATTCAGTTAATATAATATTTAGTTACGTATATATATTCAAAAGCTATAAGTAACATTTAATGTACTGTAAAAACGTCTACATTGTTTTTAAAATTATATACTTATATATACTTGCGTCGGGTACCATCTACTGTTTTTGAATTCTTTGGGTTAGGTTCAGGACTCCAGTAGGGGTCACGTGGCGCGGCGTTTATCCCGCTTTCCGCGGTGGGCTGTTGCCAGGCTGAACCGGGACCTACTAGAGGAGGCAGCCATAATTCACTCGTGGCTGTCTCCTCAGGCTCCGACCGAGGAGGTCGACGTGGGGGCTGGCCGCTTTCGCGATGCGATTACGCATGTATGCGATGCGGCCATGCCCCGCGTTCGAGGTCGTCGGCCTCCAAGGAAGGAGGTCTACTGGTGGTCCCAGGAGCTGGCGGACCTCCGTGCGGCCTGTACACGTGCCCGGAGGTCCTACACACGCAGTCGGCGGCGTCACCGTGGAGACGGTGAGGAGGACCGGCTTCATGAGGAGTACCGGCGGGCGCGGAAAACTCTGAAGCTGGCCATTAGCCGCGCCAAAGAGGAAAAGAGACAGGAGATGCTGGAGGGTCTTAATCGTGACCCCTGGGGTCGCCCTTACCGCGCGGTGCGACAAAAGCTCCGCGCGTCGGGCCCCCCCCTTACGGAGACTCTCCAGCCCAGCTTCCTGCGAGAAGTGGTTGAGGGCCTTTTCCCACAACGAGCGGAACACACTCCCCCGTCGATGGCCTCCCTGGCCGGAGACGACGGGGAGCACGGGGAGGACAATGTTCCGCCCGTCCGGGATTCGGAGGTAGGGGCGGCTGTTCTACGGATCCGTTCCAAGAACACCGCCCCTGGGCCAGACGGGGTACCGGCCCGAGTGCTGGCCCTGGCCCTCAACCACATGGCAGACCGCCTCGGGGAGGTGTTCGACGCTAGCTTGGCGCCGGGACGCTTCCCTGAGTGCTGGAAAAGCGGGAAGCTGGTCCTATTGAGGAAGCCGGGACGGCCAGCCGATTCGGTCGCGGCCTATAGGCCCATCGTGCTGCTGGACGAGGCGGGCAAATTGTTTGAGAGGGTTCTTTCTGCCCGCATCGTCCGGCACCTCTGCGAGGTGGGCCCCGATCTGTCGGACGCCCAGTTTGGTTTTCGAGCGGGGCGTTCGACAGTCGACGCCGTGTTGCGCCTGAGGGCCGTGACCGAAGAGGCCGTGAGCTGTGGCGGCGTGCTGTTGGCGGTGGTCACTGGACATCGCCAACGCATTCAATTAGTCTGCCATTCAGCTGCATCAGGGAAGCACTCCACTATCATGGGGTGCCAAAGTACCTGAGGCGGCTTAGTGGCCAGACTATTTAGAGGAGCGTACCGTCGTGTACGAGGACCGAAAAGGTAATTTGAGGTGTCGGCCCATGTCGTGCGGTGTTCCACAGGGGTCTGTTCTTGGACCCCTCTTGTGGAACATAGGGTACGACTGGGCCCTTCGCGCCGATTTTCCCCCCCGGGCTGGGTGTAATCTGTTACGCAGACGATACCCTGGTGACAGCCCGGGGGGCAAACTTCCAAGAGGCGGCGCGCCTGGCCACAGGGGGAGTCTCCCTGGTGGTCGGGCGCATTGAGGCGCTGGGCTTACGGGTGGCCCTAGATAAGACGGAGGCTGATAAGTATGCGCACAGGGAATTTTAGGAATATAACAGAGGCCCTGTTATTTCATGGGCCCCGTCGTGGTCCACCCCCTGGCGCCTCCATCGTGGTCAACTCGGTCCTCGTACCGGTTCGGGCCCAGATGAAATATCTGGGCCTGATCCTCGACGGGAGGTGGCTCTTCGACGAGCACTTCCGACAGCTTGCTCCAAAGCTGGTCGGCGCTGCGTCTGCCCTAGGGCGACTCTTGCCCAATATGGGTGGACCCAGCGTCGCGACAAGACGGCTGTACACGGGGGTTGTCCGGTCAATGGCACTGTACGGTGCACCGGTGTGGGCGGCGGCTCTGACCGCCCAGAATAGGGTACGCCTCTGGCGCCCTCAGAGGGTAATGGCGGTCAGAGCCATACGCGGTTACCGCACCGTTTCGACGGAGGTGGCGTGCGCGTTGGCCGGAACTCCCCCGTGGGATTTGGAGGCGGAAGTGCTCGCCGAAGTTTATCGGCGAGTGGCTGACTACCGGGCGGAGAGCGGATTTCGCCCTCCGCCCGAGGATGTGCGCGAGTGGCGCGAAGCCGCTCGCCGAGCCACGATGGCTCGTTGGTCGTTCCGGCTGGAGACTCCACGCGCTGGCTTCGCCGCCGTGGAGGCTCTCCAGCCGGTCATCGCCGAATTGGGCAGGGCGGCAGCACGGGACCCTTTCCTTCCGACTGACGCAGGTGCTTTCCGGGCACGGTTGCTTCGGAAAGTACCTGCACACGGTCGCTAGGAGGGAACTGAGTCCCGCCTGCCACCACTGCGACTGCAGTGAGGACTCGGCCCAGCACACGCTGGCGGTCTGCCCCGCATGGGCGGCGCAGCGCCGGGCCCTCACTGCAGTCATCGGAGTGGATCTCTCGCTACCGGCCGTAGTACGCTCCATGGCCGGTAGCGACAGTTGTTTTACCGCGGTCGCAACCTTCTGCGAGGTAGTAATCTCGCGGAAGGAGGCGGCGGAGAGGGCCCGGGAGGACGACCCCCCCCCCGGACCCGATCCGCCGCCGGCGAACCGGGCGGCGGAGGCCCGCCTATCACAGCCTCATGCCGCCCTGAGTGTGGCCGCGGGTGGACGGGGTGGGTTTCCCCTCCACCCGCATTAGTTGGCCAGCCGCGAGGGGGCGGCGTCCGCGTGTGCCGGACGTCGCCTAAAGAGAGGAACAACACTGAGACGGAGCCCGCACCAGGAGCGGGCTGGCGCTAGGAGGGGTCCGGATGTCTTAACAACAGCTGTTCCCGGATCCCTCCTGTTACAGGCGCAGAGTGGCACACCGTGTGGTTTTAGTCGGTCCGAGTCCGACACACCACCCCGCCGCAAACCCCGGAGGGGTGACGGTCCGAGGGGATTTCCACACGTTAAAAAAAAAAAAAAAAAAAAGGTTAGAACTGTGACCATCAAAGCGCGAAGGCGAGTGAGCGTAGCCAGCGGGCCGCGGTAGCGACCGCCGAGCGCCAGTTCCCCTCTATTGTTGGTGAATCATTTGGGTAAAGTTAGGTTTGAACTGTGACCAGCGAAAGAAAATATTTTTATTCGACAGAAAATAGGAAGAATTCGTATTTTTGATGTTTCTAATTTTAATTAAGTCGAACTTTTTGTTATTCGATCTATTGAAACTCGGTATTTTGAGCATAGTAATTTTAAACGTTAGGAATATTAAAATTTTTGAATTATAAAAATAGGATGAATGAATCGGTATTTGTAATTCATATTTGTGACTGACGGAATAAAGATTTGCGTATTTGTGTAGTGTACCCGTTCTTGTATCTTGAGGTCCGAGACAGCTAGATGTTTAGAAAGTACTTATCAAAACAAACTCAACGAGTTGAAATACATCTATCATCATTTATTTTGGGTACCGCCTTTTCATATAGGAATACTGCCCTCCTTATTGCTAACTCAGTACTTGCAGAATGACATATTTCTTGATATCTTATTAAGAAATATCTGTTACATTACTTTTAAAGTATAACCTTGAAATAGTAATAAAATCGAGCTTTCTATTGAAATTTTTTTTTTTACTTTATTGCCTTATTTAGATGAAATGCTTATTAAACATTAAGCTTATTATCACAATAAAATGTTTGATTTTTGATTAGTATTTAAAAAAGAAAAGAGCGTACTCCTTCCTAAAAATCTGTCTAAAAAATTTGTTTCAGAAATATTTTTTATTATAGTCTTTAAATACATTTACTCATCAAGTTATCGTTCTTTTAAAATATACAATAACTTATGTTATGGCACTTAATCAAATTTACTCATCATATTTTTATCGAAACAAATGAAGTTAAAACAGAAATTAAATAGTCAACTTCCAAAATCTATTGGTGTATAATTTTAAATTATAGTATTGAAACTAAATTCTATATTAGACTTATTATCACAATCAAGATAGATTCACTTTTAATTATTAATGAAATCAGTCATATAAAGTTTGCCTCAGTAACATTATTTAATATTACTTAAAATACTTTTAGCAAAAATAACTGAACATAAAATGTAACAAACTCCTAAATACAATAGCCTACATTACTTCTTCTAAATCATAATAGCAATTCTTCTTATAACAAACTCTCAGAAATAAAAAAAATTAACACATAAATATTACTCTTCAGACTATCAGTGCTGTACGAGTGATCTCGTACAACACAGATTTCGAATCATTGTTAATGAGAAGGTTTTTCCAAAATGGTAATGTGTTTTTTGGGATGAGAATACTTCTTCAATATAACTGACTTTCTTTCTTGAGTAATCCCACGAGAGGCAAAGTATTTGAACAGCACAAGGTATTAAAGCCACTTTAACTAGCTTTGTTTTGAGGAAGTCGATTTCTTTCGTACTTCCATCGTGAGTAGCTTTAACGAAAATGGACATATAATTTCTAAGCACCTCGACTTAGGCAACATCTTTGATGTAAGTCCTTTCATCATGTTTTTTTGATTTATATTGAGATGAATGATCCTCATACTTGTAAAAGTCCGGAACATCAATGAACTTCACAATCACCTTCTCTGAATTTGCAAGTGGCAGTTGCAGTCGATAAAATCAGCAAAATCATAGACTTTTTTTGCTTTCTGAAGCTGATTCTCCACTTGATGGTGAAAACTGTCTGCAGACATAAAGTTATGGCCTGGTTCTAGGTACTTTATTATTATTTTTGTTGAAGCAATCTTTGAGCTACTGACAATCTGTACTAAAAATGAAAAAAATGCCCAGTTTTTTTTGACCAGTGCAATTATCGGTCGAAATAGTAATTTCAGTGCAGTTACGTTTGCTTTTAAAAAAATCTCTAAAAGCACTTATTATATCTTCCTTCATCCTTCCAGATATATTTACATGACACAGCACTGCATAAGGTTTTTTTTTGCTTCAGCCTTCCGGAGGTAAAAAACTTTTATTGAAAGCTATGATCCTAGGACAGAATATGGCAATTTTAAAATGTCTAATCTAGGCAATAACACCACTTTTTTGCAGGGCTTCTGAAAAAATTACTTTAGAAGAATCTCCTCCGTTTTGTGATAACTCGGTGTGTTGTTGGTAATGTAATCGTGCCGTTTAGTACTTAATGGAATGGCTACGATACGACAAACACTTCTTCGGTATCTTTTCGGGTTACTTCATGCAATTTGTAGCTGTCGCATAGCTCGCATGCCTAAGTGAGTAAATGATATATTCGTCTTTTTATTAACCTTAGCTTAGCTTGTCTATAGCGTGCAATAGCAGATGTAAGCTCTCAATGTTTTCTTTAAGCTGCTTTCTATTTACTTTTTTTTTGATGTTCATGTTTACTGTGGTGGTCTGCTTGAGCATTTAGAGGCTTTTTGAGAATGTCTAATATACGTCTATCATTTTTTTAGCATATTCTAGAGTTGTTAGAAAGAAAATTTTACAAACTTTTTTTTTTCGATTTCCAAAAAATATGAATATGAATGTTTTCACATCTGGCTGCTTTCTTTTATACGTCTATTTACTTCTTTAACTATAACTAATGACTTAATATACATTCTTCGAGCTCCATATTCGAGTTCCGATAGTAATTTATATATTTTTCGAGTTCAGATTCTGAAAAAGATGAAGAGCATTTCTTTCTGCAAGTTTCATCGTTCCATCCAGGCTTTATACCTATCTTCTCTAATTTTAACCTACTTTTGTTTTCATTTCTTGTACACAAAGATTCTTCATATTTAGGTCTGAGCCTTGGATATCCGTTTTCCGTTCTTTTTGTTGTTCCTTTAGGAGGTTCACCTGTATTTCCTGTATTTCCATTAGTTTCATCGCATAATTTTATGGTAGTTCTTAATTTGTAACATCCAGTGCATTATTTTCTTCATTTACCGTATTTGTCTCATCCATATTTCCTGCCGTTTCATCATTTGCATCAACCATGTTTTCTTTAGCTTCGTTGTTTGCATCATTCAGGATCCCTTCAGTTCCATTCATTCCAAAATATACATAAATAAAGATACCGCGAAGTGAAAAGTGAAAGTGAAAGAAATATGTAAATGAAAAAAAAACGATAATGATACAAATTATGTAAATGAAGGAAACATGGATGAAACAATTAATGAACCAGAATTAAACATGGATGAGGCAACGAATGGAACTGAGGGAATCATGGATAATGTAAATAATGTATCTGAAGAAAACATAGATGAGACAAGAAATAAAACTGAAGGAAACATGGATAGGGAAACGAATGGAATTAAAGGGATCGTGAATGATGCAAAAAATGACGAAACTGAATAAAACGTGTGGCATCGGCATATGCCTAACTTCCTCTCATTCATGCTTCTCTTAAATGCAGTACTGTAGAATACTGCGCTTAGGTTAAGTTAGTATTCGTTGCAAAAAAGTTATATGCTAAATGAATATACAGTAAACGTAGCAAGTACTGCATAATCTTCTAGCACATGCTTAAGGGTGCAGATGTTTTCAGAAAAAGTAACATTTAGGTGCAAGTACTGCGTTTCATGTTAAATAAAAAGACATGTTTTTAATAAGAAAAACTTGTAAATATATTTTTGACGTATAGATTATCTCTAATTAGCAGGGCAGAATAGCTTTTTTTAGAAAAAAGTCTGAGGCAATTATTATAGTTTGTCCCTATTTTTTTTTCTGTTCATAACTCCCTCGGATACCACCCATCAGTAGGTGATTAAGTCGGACTCGAAACGACCAAAAACCGCACGCCGTCTCCAGGTACCAGTAGCCGCGGAACCAGATATACCATAGAATGGTTTTCATTGTCACCAGTGCACGTGTAATATGTCATTTTAACTTGTTAATTTATTGGTGTTCTTAGTTATTACTGTTAATGTATGGACCAACAGTAATAACGAAAAACACCTTCAATAACTCATAACAGTGTAAGCTGTCTCACTTCTCAAACGAGTGTTCTAAGCTTCTCGATTTTTGAAATATCTAGACTTCCTCGTTCATTTCTCTGTATTAATTAGACATCCTTGACAAAAATATGACCTATGCAGCGTGTACTGATTCGAATTTAGGTTTAATCTTTATTATTTTTGTAATGACAACACCTAAAAATTTCCTTACTTAATTTCATTCTTCTAACCTTCGCAATGCAACAAATGTTCAGTTTTTATACAAAAGATTTATCATTAAAGAGTAAACAATAGGTTTTCAGCAATGCGTCCTCTAATATGTCATGTATTAAACCAAAATCACCGCCTTTAACCCGATTAATGGGGAGATAAAATCATGACGCGGTTTATATGAAACAGTAACGAGGTGTGGGAATAGGGCAACGCGTCGAGTGACCCTCCATGCCTCTGTGCCTCAGTGTCCGGACCTCTGTGCGTGAGTGACATGTCTCTTGTCTTCGCCATCAGCCCCCGCCTTATACCCTTGTTATTAAATGCAAACACAAGTCAACAAACCATTTCTCGTTTTAACAGGTTTAACAACTTTTCTTTGAAATCAGTTTTCAGTAAACAATTGCGAACCACAATAAGGAGATGTTGGGTTTAATATGTAGCATATAATTAGAATAGACTTTGAATAGCTAGTATGTCATATTTTATTAAATGATTACCAGCTCAATTAAGTTAGCGTGATTCAATTCCTGTATGGGACAGATATTTGTTTGACTCACAAAAATTTGGTGAATCAATCAAACTGTTTGTTAAAATACCAAATACGTAGTTAAATTTCTGATGCAGTAATTGTCCTAATAATTATTTTTCAATGAATGGGCAAGACACAGTAGATTTCTGATCAAATCAGAGTTGAGTTATAGGGGAAACCAATTTACCTTACAAAAGCTCTAAGTGTTCGCAACCACAAGAAATACAACTAACTAATACTAAAATGTAAGTCTTAAAAGAAATAGTCAGATTTCATGATTATGCGACTAGCTGATTTTGATTTTGTTGAATCTAACATTTTTTTGTTGAGTATTTTGTTACTTCTAATGTAACAACATTTTTGAATATCATTTGAAAATATTCAGACACAACGCAAAACTTTTCAGCTATCTACCTGTATTCTTTTAAAATTCTTGCAGAATTGCCAAACCAATCTTCTTTGCCTTTGACATTGAAGTTCCCGCTATTGTGAATTGTTTTAGCTGAACATTCCTCTTTTGAAGCAGTAATAACGTTTGTACAAGAAATTCAAACGTGAAACTATTGCGGGCTGCGTTCGAGAAGCGTGACACGAACGTCACCCCGATATTGTGCGGTGGTCCCGCCTCGAGACGCGCCTAGTTGTTACACATCGACGCGTTTGCACAAACATTGAACTAGTAGAAACATAACAGTAACTGTGGAAATTGATTTGGTAAATCGTATGGATTTGATAGGATGTCAAGCTGCTGGTTGCTATAAAAATATTCTAATTCACATCGTACGTGTCTGCGTCTTATCGCTTTCGCACCTAACATTCGATCTTGCTCGTTATTTTTGATAGGCAACCATGACATTTCTTTCAATTTCTCTTATGTATAACACTAACGAGAAATGTACTCGTATATTACGAGTATGTGCATAGTCATATATATTCATATTTTATGTAAGGAACGTTTGGGAATTTTATTGACTACCTACTGCGAAAAAAAGAAAAAGAATATTTCTTAGTTTTATTCAAATTATGATACTTTGTGATAAAGAGTGGTTGTGTTACTTTTAGTATATTATACACACAAAGGTTAAAATTGTTTCACAAATTAAGAGTTTTAAGGTGACAATCATAAAAAATACAACTGAACTGAACCTTCTTCATTTTTTTAAGTTGATTAGTAAAATTAATAATAACCCTAAAAATATTACGTTAATAAAAATTACAGTCCATCTTACAGGCCGAAATAACTTTGTATTGGCGACAGGCGTAACTCACACAATTTCATTATCCTTTTGCCGTAAAACCATGAAATTATGTAGCTATATTTACTTTATCACAGTATTTATAATTCTTAATGACTAAATTTAAATCTCTTAACAAAGCAAAATATCCAAAAAATATAAATTAGGTAAAAAAAATCAGACTACGTTTCAAAGTCTCGCTGTTAGGTTCTTTACCGCAGTGTTGTGACTCTTCAATTTCACTTGTATACGAATAATCGTTAAAATATATGAACAATCGAATTTATCAATAACGAGCCTTTTTCAATCCAGTATTTTGTTAGTGTTGCCTTATTTAAATTAAATTTCAGTTCTACTCAACTGTCAAGCAAAACGCATAATTAAAATTAAAAGTACGTAAGTTAATGTAATTTTAAATAAATCTTTGTAGACAAAATCGTTCGTGCTCAAGTCTAGTATATACTAAGATTTACTAGTAAAACCAAAGATATGCCATTGCTTTTACAGTAATGTACATAAATCTGTAAAACTATAATTGATTAGTAAATAGTAAGAAATGATATCGATATCTCTTAAGAATCGGATATTGCAGTAATCTATTTCTTTAACCGATCCCTGTTCTTTAATTTGTTAGAACTGTCAAACGGTACCTCTTAGGTTAGATGAACTATAAAACTCAGTCTCCCTTTTTATGCATTATACCTACTTTTATATTCTAATACGTGAGAAAATAGTTAAAATAATTATTGGGTAAACTTATCTGTCACAGGTACGATTAAAATTTGGAATATTCAGTCAAAGGCCTATCCCAATGTGCGCCATAAAACCCGGGCTCTCACATCCAGTTCATTACAGCTACTTCGTTTAGGTCGGCAGTCCATTTGGTTAGGGGAAAACATATTATGGGTCTGCAAAAGACAAAAAGTCTTCTATCTGCTACCACAATTCCAAAAATATTCTCGAAGGTTATCGACATTATTATGGAGTATTTAATAAAAAGAGCGACATCTTTAAAATATACGGCAAAAAATAAACTAGTCTTTTAAATTAGGTTAAAATTTTCATCACATGACATCAACATTTAGTGGAAGTTTAATAGCATAGCCCGAGGAAAAGAACCGTCTAATTTTACTTAATATGAAGTTAATCTTATAAGTATTAAGTATCGTAAGCTAGTCGCTTTACTGATTATACGTTCTGGTATTAACGTACAAGTTGGCATCGCGACTGCGTCTGTGTAGATTCTTGGTTTAAAAACAATCTGATTTGTATGTTTGTTGAGTTTCAATGCGGCCGTAGCAATGTCGTTTCTATTGAGAACTCAAATGTCACAATGAGTAGAGAGAGCCCTTGTTGATGAAGCTGTGTTCGACACGGCGCGAGGGGGTGAGGTGAGATTGCGACCCTTCTGATTACACAATGTTGGCTTTCATCCCTTGTGCAAGTCGCGCTCCGGAAATCTTTTGTGATTCGACTTCGGTTATTGTGGCGTGGCATACTAATACGGAGGTAGGTGACGCTGCTGAAATATGTGTCAAGTAAAACCAGCAGAACCACCTCTCATTTCATACTCAACACGTAATAAGCGTACGCTCTGAAGAATAACATACTAATTTTCGTCTCTCTATGACTTGTGGTTATTTCTATTCTCCTCTAGAATCGCATGTACCGCAGCTCATGGATTACATGCCTACACATGTAGTGCTGTGTTTGTACTAGTAACATATCTTTTCATAAATATAATTTTAAAATATATCGGTTTGTGCTCGAATTAATACTGCGCCATTGTTCTAGTAACTCCGCTCTAAGGATCTCCACTCTTCTAGCTAGTTATAACTAGTAAATTAAGCCTCTCTTATGTTGCCTAAACTCAAAGTTGACTCGTAGTGTTGTTAGTTTTATTGGAACAACACTGAGGGTGTAGTCCTTACTAATTTATTTTTATGGTATAGAGGGGCAACCGAGCAGATGTGTTACCCGATGGTAAATTACTACCGCCGCCCTTAGATTCGTACGACTCAAGAGTCACAAGTGCCGCCCTTTGAGTTGTTCCCCTCAGGATCAGATTTGGCGTTTTGAGCTCCAGCACTTGATGAAAAGCAACGAAAAACCTGCTTAACACCGGTTTCATGTGAGGCCGTGTCATCGCTCGGGTCGAGCGTACCCATTTATATACTTTTAGGTTTAATTGGCAGATGGCAATAGATTAGGTTTACAAAACACAACTGCTATCAGTTTGTAACACCGATAGCCGCTTTATCGTTACACATAATTATAGAGCTTTATATTCTCGTAAAGGGAGTCATCACATCACATCACATCAACAGCCTATACTAGTCCACTGCTGGACATAGGCCTCTCCTTAGAAAGGAGGTTTTGGCCTACTATACCACGCTGGCCAGACGGGTTGGTATAGGGTTTGTTTCAAGTTTTCCTTCTCTTTGCAGTGCTGTTGTCCTGCTTAGTTTGCTCCCTTAGTCGGCTCTTACGACACCCACGGGATGAATTGGGGTGGTGACAATTTGTATTCTTAATCCGTCACCACACGGACTTTAATCCGTCACCACACGGAAAGGGAGTAAGAATTACTAATTCAGGAGGCGGAGCATGTGATTTGTTACCGACAAAATATATAAAATTGTATAACGAGAAAATGCCTTTGTTTGTGAACTTCACTTTAGAGCGACGATAGTGTAACTTCAACTTGCAAACGTTTGACTGTTTATTTTATCATACTGTTAACACATGCCAACAAATACTACACGATTAAACAAATCACGTTACTTGAAACAGAATGGTCCAGATATTGGGTTGTTTAAAACCTTTCAGATTATTCTACTTAATGATTGTGAATGTGATATCTGACTATCAGTATCAGTATTAAATACGTTTCTGTATTATTTGAATATTTCAGAAGGTTGAATAAACAGTAAAACACATCTACTCTAGCCTGTGTTAGTAGCCTAAATAATAAAGGGAGTAAGTATTGCTTTTGCTTTGTACATTGAGAGATACAATGCTAGCTTATCCAGAAGTACTGGGTAGGAACTAAATTAAATTTGTGCCGCCTGTCGCCCTCTTGATCTAGTGGTTACCGCACTCATAGGTCATGCTCACACTTGAGTTGCTTCCAGACATTTCACTAAGTTACAGACGGTCTATCTGTCTACACGTGTATTATACGTTTACTTGATGTTAAATAACATCATGTATGATGTGATGTGTTTTCCTCTTCTTTTTTATTATACATATTCCTTTTTTAGAGACGTAGTAAAAGGTAATACATATTAACCAGTTTTTAAGCATTAACATCAAAAAAAAAAACAAAATTAGATTTAGAAAATTGTCACAGGCACCTTATTCGTCCACAGAATTATAGTAGTTATGGTTGTCTAACCGTTTTAACCATAATTTATTTATTAAGCCTGGACGTACCCTAATAACCTTCCCTAATATTTGGGGAGGCAAGGCAAGTAAACATTTGTCCATTTGGATGTTGGCAAACATGAAAATACGTAAAATTAGGAATAGCATTTACAATTTGCCTTAAAAGTAGATCATACTTTATTTTAAAGAAGCGGAGTATTGTGACTACGGGTACATTATTTGTGGATATTGAACAACTCTAGGAAAAAAATATTTTAGGATATAATGGTATCATTTATTTTGTAATCTAGCCTGTTGTCGTGTAGGCGATTCAAATGAGCTACTAACCCTTCCTTGGCAGTAATATTTATCTTAGGTATATATAAAATTCTCGTGTCACAATGTTCGTTCCCGTACTCCTCCGAAACGGGTTGACCGATTCTCATGAAATTTTGTGTGCACATCGGGTAGGTCTGAGAATCGACCAACATCTATTTTTCATACCCCTAAATGGTAAGGGTGACCCATCCCTAATTTTTTTTTGTTTTGCAATACAACGTTTGCCGGGTCAGCTAGTAATTTATAATATCCTACCACATTCATACAACGCCATCTAGTCCCAAAGTAACTGCTTACTTAAGTGCGTATAAGCTCTGCAGCTTATACGCTCTAGACATGGCTACTAGACAACTGATATAAATACATATATATATATTTTGTAAATACTACCTATTATACATAGAAAGTAAGAAGATTCACGGCTCTAGAAGGGTTCGGGTTAACCCTTTGATCTTCTTTATTGATAATTCCACTGCCCTACTTTAAGACTGTCACATATATATATGTATAATATTAACATTAATTTGTTTCTGAAAATAGCATTGGAATTACAAAATGTCTTTGCTACGAAAAAATATTCTAAAAACTATACTTAATAAAAATCTTTCTACCCTTTTACCCGTTAAAGCCAAAAATTGCCACAATAATATTAAAGAATGGCAAAGAAATTGTAATCCAAGACAAACTTACATTTTCGGGTAAAGGATTTAACTCAGTATGTCAGAAGCTCTCCGGGAGTGTGTCTCTTCCCTGATAAGAATATACGTAAAGGCATAAAAATAAAAGTTCACATCGACGGAACAGGGAAAATGTCGCGGAATAATATTTGGGATTCCAGTTTTATTTGACTGCAGACCCTCTGCGAATGGAGGCAGAGATTTCCCGAGATGGCCCTATCAAACATTTATGGAGTAGCTACATAAAAGGACAACACTTAAGAACAGTTTCAATAAGTGTTCGACGTACGCAAACGTAACGATATTACCTACCTACTGCCGCGGCATAAACATTCATTGCTCGTTGCGACTCATATATTGGAGTAGACTCGTATAAAATTAAAGCTATTTCTTATTCGATTACAAATTAAAAAAAATGACCAAGATCTTTGAAATATTAATTTTTAATAAATATTAGCAGTACCCTGCCACACTTCGCTGTGGCATATTGAGGTTGCATTAATGTGAAATGAGGACTAAGAAGGACCCAAGAAAAGATTAAGCAATTCTTGAAGCGGGTTGTATGTTGTGTCAAATTTTGAGCTCAATCGGTGCACATCTTTTTGAGTTTTTAAAGCGTACTTAAAACATCCGATTCGATAATGTTTCGCCAGATAATAATTAATATTATGTCATTTTATCACAAAAATACCTTTTTGCATTATCCCCTATATGTTGGTAATAATAATAATAATAAATCTCTTTATTGTACACCAGGTATAAATATATAAAGATTAACTTAAGCTAGGTTAGACAGGTACAAATGGCGGCCTTATCGCTCAGAGGCAATCTCTTACAGGCAACCTTGGTATGGAGAGAAAAACATAAAGGCAAGGAGGTGTAGGGTAGTGGCTGGTGTACTAAGAAAATACGAGTAGATTAGAAGAGGAAATGAATGTAGCATCTATATAAATATTAAAAAAAAAGTGATAATTACAACAAAAAATAACTGGTAGGACTAGGTCTAGGACTCTGATACGACTTAGGTGAATATATGACATAGGTACTAGAAGGAATATGCCATATACTATATGCTAAAGAAGACTGGTGGTGTTATTAGATGCATACAAGTAAATAAATAAAATAATGTAATGATATTTGTTTACGTATACTTCTACATTTTATAAGAAAATAAATCAAAGAATGAAATTCCGAAATATTTATTAGTTATAGTTTTTCACGGCTGTATATTTCGGAAATGGTGTAAATGAAATCATAACCATAGTCCATCTAAGAGGTACGATACGGAGGTATAAGAAATCGATCTTAAGAGATATCGATAGCATTTGTTTGTATTTACAAATCGATTACAGTTCTACAGTTTTATGTATGTTACTGTGAAAGTCTGTATATTATGATATATTAGGTTTTACTGGTAAATCTTATATACCAATGTGTGTGAGTAAATGTCAGAACTTTATAAAAGAGTGATAATTTTTCGGGCTTTTTAGTTCCATCCTAACCTAACCGGGCCAAATTAAAAAAAAATGTTTGCTTTTTTTCTGGAGACTTGGACATGAGCGATTCTGCCTAGCCAGTCAGCTGTAATTTAAGTATCATTCAAGACTAAATGATATCTGGATTGAAAATGCCAAGTTATTAATAAGTTCGAAAATTCGGTCATTTTTTCGGATTATTCGCATACAGGTGAATTTAAAGCGTCGTAACACTACGGTAATGGACTTTGAAATGAAATCTAAGAAAAATATTTTTCATATAATATAATATATGAAATAATAATAAAAGTAAAAATGTAATTACTAATAATACTAACCTATCAACTTAAGCATTATTGTTACTAACACTAAAACATTAACATAAATATGACCTTAGTCTGAAATAAACTTTATTAATATTATATTAATATTATTTATTGTATATATTGGTTACATTGCTTTGTTTAAAAGATTTGAATTAAAAATTAATCATTAAGAATTGTATATCTTGTGATAAAATACAAATAGCTTCACGATTACTTAGTTTATTGACTTGAAGGCTTGAAAAGTATGAAACGTGAAACGGAACCTCTTAGATTACACTCGGTTCCAAAAATTACGGGTCAGGCACAAAAATTGAAATACCTCCAGAACTGTAAAAGTTAGATCAATGTAATAAAAAACAGAATAAAGACATTTTAGTTGCGCTTCTAATAGCATATTATTTAAACTGGTTGATGAAAAAAACTTCATTAGAAAAACAAAATTTAAAATAATGACTATTTTTAAAAACAAAATTTTTGTTTCATTTCATTATGGACGCTTTCCATTTCTATTCTGTCACAAAAAAAATATCGTGAACGTCTTCCACGTGCATAATTATTATTCTGTGAGGTGAAGCATGGCAGTCACGCTAGAGGAATGTACCAGAATCCTAACTTTTTTGGAACTTGGGCGGAGCCAGCGTGAAACAGCCAGAAACATTGGTGTATCTTTGTCGACTGTTCAGCGGGTAGTCCAGCGGTACCAAGAGACCGGATCACACCTTAGAAGACCAGGAAATGGCAGACCAAGACGTACAACGGCCAGGGAAGACAGACAACTGGTGGCTACAATGCTCCGAAATCGTTTTCAAACTGCTGTTGGTCTAAAAACTCACTTTATTCGCTTTGGAGGTGGTAATTTAGGCGCTCAAACAGTGAGAAGACGTCTTGCTAAAGCAAATTTGAAACCATTGAGGCCCGCAAATGGCCCCAAACTGGAACGGGGACATCGAATTGCAAGACAGAGATACGTGCGCGAGCACCTAAACTGGACACTAGACGATTGGTCTAGGGTAATGTTCACGGACGAGTCTAAATTCATGCTTTATAAGCATGATGGTAGGCAGTTGGTGTACAGAAGACCAGGGGAGCGCTTCCATCAAGCGTGTGTGGAGGAAAAAGTGGCGTACGGTGGAGGCTCCGTACAAGTTTGGGCTGGGATTTCTACTGAGGCCCGCACCGAGCTGGTACTCATTCAAAATGGAACTCTAAATGCAGAGAGGTACGTGGAAGAGATCCTCAATGAACATGTAGGTCCTTTCATGGCCAGGATGGACCGGCATGGCATATTAATGCATGATAATGCGCGTCCCCATACCGCCAGAATTGTACATGACTTCCTTGAAGAGGCCGGTATCGAACTCATGCAGTGGCCACCGCGAAGCCCGGACCTAAACCTCATCGAGCACGCCTGGGACGAGCTTCAGAGATGCGTGAAAGGTCGAAACCCCCCACCAATCACGCTTCCCGAACTCAAACAAGCACTGGTGGAGGAATGGGAAGGTATTCCTTAGCACCTTCTCCGAAATTTGGTGTACAGCATGCCTAATCGCCTGGAAGCTGTCAGAAGAGCTCGTGGAGGCAATACAAAGTATTAAATGAAGAAAGTGATGAAAAACAGCAAAAAAACAATCATAAAAAAATGTAATCTTAAGAAAAATATGACTACTTTAGTTTCTTTTTTTAATTTAGAGATAAGTTAAGAGTTAGAGAGTTTAGATTTAAGTTTTATTTTATTTTTTATCTGTATAATTAAATTCTCAACTGAACAGTCTTCGTTTCATTAGGATGGCATACGTAGTTCGGGAGATATTCGGGTTTATGTGACTGACCCGTTATTTTTGGAACCGAGTTTAGATGGACTATAACATATTTATTTCAACCGTATATTCGAGTCATATTTATTATGTCACGTTGGATCAGCGCAAAAATAATATTTTATTATTACTTATGCTTATTACGATTTTATAATAGAGCTTAATAATAAAGCTAATAATTACTATCATGTCTAGTACATGATAATCTGTTAGTGTCTTGTATATAATTATCATCATTCATACAGCCTACGACTACTACGCCATAGAAGACGCATGTACATGTATGGACATAATCAAAACATGTCAGTTGGTCAAGCTATTAAGAGATTATCCAATCGTTACATGAAATATTACCGCCTGTTATCATCTACTTACATATTAGTTACATTTTACCTTATATATTGTTTAATAACATTGAAATTTTATAAACAAATTAACAAAAATACTAATCTTGATTTTATAGAATTCACGTTTTTGGTGCATTATTATATGTAACCAAAAAAAGAAATATATACAGATATTTTGGGAGTCTGGGATTACAGATATTTTGGGAGTCTGGGATTTCGACCATAATTTATTTAATTTTTATTTAATTGACATGAATAACTTGAACACTCATTGTCTAGACTTACGGCGTAAACTAATCGTCTTAAAAATCAACCATAACTATTACAAGTATTAAGAAACATGGCTGTTCGATGACATTAAGTTACTTAATAAAAACTACTTAAAAATATTAGCAAAATCGGTCCACAAGAATGTTCAATATATTTTCATGACATACAGGCCGCTTAACAATATTTTCATATTTCCTAGAAAGTACAAGGTCAGCCCATAGCAGCGGTATATTGATACATATAACCAACCAACAACAATAAGTTTTGGCACCCTTCTCATAGGTAAAGGTAGTTTCGCAGTAGGGCTCTAATTCCAAAAAAATCTGTCCCACCTTCTGAGTTATGTCATCGTTGAGCCACTTTTGGGCATAGGAAATGCGTGTGCCTTTGTGTCTAAAATTATACATGTTGTATAAACGATACAGTTATAATATTAAGAAAATTAAAGTACACTTACTACAGACAGAAGTATTTGCCTTTGTTTATAGCGATTTATTCTGACCTATTTGTTATGAGTAATCCTGACCTAATATCCCATAAATGTATCTAGCCATACGTATATGTGTAAAAGTGTTCTCAGATATAGTTTTCTACAAAAAATTATGTTATTTGAAGACAAAATAATGTGTGATGTTCTCAACGGAATCTGCTTATATCGATGTGGCTGGACGGAGCGCAAGCGCGAGTACCTCGTATAAATGCAAATCAGCCGATTGTAGTCTTGCCTTGATTAATTTAAAACATTTAACAGTACCCTCTTATTCTTAGCAGCTGCTCTTTAGTTCCACTCAACTTACCATTTATAACGGTTTCCACGAGTATCAAAAACGAGCAAGTCGCCAAACAAAACTGATGACAGACTGAACTGATTGATTAAAATTGATTGATAAAGCTATCAGGACATTTTACTACGGGCTGCGTTTACTAGTTAGAACTTTATGGAATCTTTATGGGGAATAGTTACATAGGGCAATAGGGGTAATTATGTGCAAGTGACACCACTGGTCTTGGGAGTGTTAATAGGCTAGGATAACCGCTTACTGTGCATTGGCTTTGTATGTTAGTTGGGTAACGTACAAAGCCCAAGAAACAATCAGCAGCATTTTAGTAATCTTGCCCTTTTGTTTCAGAATACGATAAAATCTACTAAATAGTTAAAAAGTGAGAGCCCTTAAAATGTGTACATCCAGTCCAAAAACAATTATTCTAAACAAAAAAACCATTTTCTTTTTTTCATGCAAAAGGACCTTCACTTACATAATATTGCAACAACAAAGTTTAATATTTGATAGCAGCATAAAATGTTGCCTTTTGACTTCTTTGTCACATCGTTCATATAATATTTATAGTCGTTGTTGTAACAAAGAAATTCCATTTTGGGCCAAATGCGCAAATAGTTCGACGTTTGAATTTCCCTTGTGTAAATGTTATTACTGTACGCTCCGTTAGTGTGTTGCAGGTGAAACATTCCGCAATAACAGCCGTGTCGGTGCCTTGACAAAGTGGGATTGCCATATAATGCCGAGAGGAAGCGTCGCGCGCGTTGTCTTCACAATGCATTTGCATAAGCGAAAGATGGTAAATCGTTGATCGGTAACATTGCAATTTTATTGTTCTTATGTGTACTGTCGTAAGACTTAGAACTGATCTTTGTCTGTATATTATAATCTTCTTTTTAATGTTCCATTTTTAAAAGCAACAATCACTCCTGATCTCCATTAGACATATGATGATAAGTTCAGCAACTACGAATTTAAGGTAACATAATATGGTGATTTACGTATATAATTTGTTTAAAAAATTGACTCTTCTCTTTTTTAATTACTTGGTATTTTAATAATTTTTTTAACTAACTTATTTAGTATTTACAGTGAATCGAGATATATTTAAGTTATTTAAGACTGCGTAGGGTTTATGGACGTTCTGTATTTTTTGTAGGTATAATTACTTCAATTTAATTACATTTTTTGTTAGAAATACTAATGGATGCATTTCGTTTTTTTTTAAGACAACTCCCGCACTAGGAATAAATACTGTGTCGCGGGGGACTTTACAAAAATACATGAAACGGACACAAAGAACACCCAGACTCAGAACAACAATTTGTGGATCACACAAAGTGTCGTACCATGTGGGGATCGGACTCACAGCACTTAGCGTAGTAGTGAGCGGCGTGGTCACCGCTTAAACCACTACGCCATCCGTGCAGTCATTGCGTAGTTTATTAGTTTTAGCAACAAGATATAAAAGTAACCAACACGAAAAACAACCAACTATGTATAGTCTTGTCAACAATCTATGTATTGGCACATTCCATTCTATGTATACCTTACATTTTATTAGGTTAATTTAAATTTATTTCATAGCTCATTTTGCATAAAAGAAATCTATAAACAATTGAGTGTAGTATGTTGATCCATTAGGTTTCATTTATTAACTAGGATCTTTAAATTTATTATAAAGTTTTAAGACGCGCAAGTCACCTGGACTGAAAAAAATTAACTAAGTTACTTCTTTAAGTAAGAGTGATAGATGTTTGTGTGGGTCCAAACAGGAAAATGGTATGATTGACATATTATTAATGATGCTTCATAATTCATTTTCTTCAAATATTAAAATGGAGACTTTGTACCTAAGTTTTGACAGTTGCTCTAGAAGTTTGGCAGTTGTGTTGTTATATGTTCTTTTTTTCTACGACTTTTATATTTATTTGGTTAAAAGTATGACGTTATCATTTCTCCTTTATATGCAATTTTTATAAGCGGTGCATAAATGCACCTACGATGCATGGCTTTGGTCTTTAGAAGATGCGCAAGGAAACTAAATTAAATAGTCAGTAGATAGCATGTCCAGTAAATAGTCAGTAAATAAATACGTGTAACTCTCTATATGTGTGTTAAAATGATTTATAAGGCAGATAACGAGAAAAATAATCCGTGTGTCGTTTCCTCTTCATTCTTGGCTCGGCTCAAGCCGTGAGATTATCACGCTCGAGCGTGATTATGATTAAGCGCCACCAGCCATGGAAAAAGTGGCAAGAATAAAATTAAAATTACATTTTGTGCGTCCTCATTACACTTTCTCCCTTCCGTGAAATGTTTTGTACCATTTATTTATGTTGTTTAATATATTCTATCACTTTATCCTATAAATACAAGTTACATTATCCACACTAATTTAATAAGGTCGTTAACAGTGAAATGCGACAGGGTGTAGGTAAACGATAGATATTGTTGATACATTATTTACAGATTTAACATGTCTTCGTTCTGTTTATAAAGTTAATATTTTTTTAAATACCCATAGGAAGTATATTTGTCTTGCTTCGAATCGTTAAGTGCCTTAAGAGATTATGCAGAGTATTTTTAGAGGAAAAAATGCATTATTACATAAAAAAATATAAGTGTTATAGTCGCTATAAAGACTATAAAAGAAAGCAAAAAGAAAAAAATATGATGTTAAAGTTTCGAGATTTGTATACATACTAAAATCTACAAATATGTTTTAAAATCGAATCATTGTTTCTCAAAAGTAGTAGTAGTAGCAACATCAAATATACAAACATACATAGATACATTCATTACCGTACACACTCAATAGATGTATTTATATTTGCTCATATCAGTTCTAAAATGCCTATTATGTATCAGTACTTGTTTTTCTTATAAGTATTGATTTCTAAACAAAATTCTCTCTATAAAACATGTTTCGTATGCATAACAAAGCATGTTTTACCTTTAATTATATTTTGATAGTAATATTTCGTGTATTTGATTTTTGCAATTCGTCTAGTATAGTAGAGGTACCGTCTGGTATTACGTAAACACTGGTGGCAGACAGGTATCGCAGCCAGGTGGCTTTAACAGCCGTATTTGTCATCCGAGTACCTACTACAAAATGTTCCAATTTATCACAAATTTGATATTTATATACAGTTTCTTGCATAACAATCACTTACGCTGACTTAGTAGTTCTGTTATGTTCAGTAAAGTTTAAGACATTTGTTTCTGTTATAATTTGTTACATTGAGATAAGACAGAGCATTGCCGACTATTCCTTGTATAGTAACTTGATTACTAAAACCTAAAATCTTGTAATATTGATAAAATTGTTATAATATTTTTTTGAAATGAAAACTTGTTTAGACGCGTTGAGCAGCAACAAAAGAAACATTTTTTGAGATGGGAAAAATCATTGAACTCGTGAAACTGTTACCGCTACCGACACCTCTGTCTATAAGTTTTCACTTCTGTCGGCACTCCTGGAGTGCTACGGTTTTTTTTATTTTATGGTATGGGCACGTATCACCTGACGGTAAGTGACCAAAGATTAGTTAATCATCTGTCACTGCCAACTGGTAGATCTTAAGATCGTAAAAGATCCATTTGAAGAATCCATGAAAGATACCATTTGTAAATATTTTAATAAATTGGATCCTGACTAATAAGGATGAAAAGTTTAAAATGATTTGTAAAATTTTGTTTTAAAACTTTTCAATTTTTTGTTTTTTTTTTATGCCATAAAGGGGCAAACGAGCAGACGGGTCACCTGATGGTAAGCAACTACCGCCGCCCATGGACACCTGCAACTCAAAAGTCACAAGTGCGTTGCCACCCTTGGAGTTCCTCCCACTCGAGTCAGAGGGAGGGGGGATTTGGGCTCCGGTAACCTCACTCACTCAGTGAAAGGCAACGAAAGAATTGCCTAACACCGGTTTTCTGTGATGATGCTAAATTACCTCATAGTATATTAAATTAGAAATTTATTTGTCTGGATAATAATGAATGAATATGTGCTGCAATCGCAAAAAAACACTGACCCTGCCTTCATTTCATTAAATTAGAAAAAATCTTATCCAAAAGTAACTTCTAAGCACCACTTGTCATTTTGAAACCAAGTCTCAAATATATAAATTAATAATAGATTTATTATATGCACTCGAGATATTATTTAATATACATTTTGATCCACATCTGAAACACTTATAGTTGCCGTGAGGAAAACAACAGAGGGAATCGCCAAGAAATAGTGGGGTCGTTTTGTTCGGCGAAGTTTTTTATGCTGTGTGGCGCCTGGGCCACATAACGAGCACCTGCGCCCTCATCTACATAATGTGGACAAGTCAGTGAACTCGAGCTGGACTCTTTCTAAACACAACGGAACTAAAGTCGCATCTTTTGCAACATTTCAATTCACCTTCACATAAAACAGTTACTTAACTTTATTAACAAAAAATTAGTAAAATATACCTCAATTTGTAAGTATCTAATATAAAGAAAACACTCTTAGACATTAGTGACTTCTTAATCTGAAACAGTGCACATACCCATTAAAATCGGAGGCAGAAAAAAATATGTGTGGTTATTTGTATTGATAATACAAGAAGTAGTATATTTATACAATAGCTGCAAACGAAATGTGTCTCTTGGAAAGTCGCCTAGCCATCTTTGTCTTCATCGTCACTTTGGTGAGTGCGAGGGTGAGTTTTTTAATCGATACAAAAATGATTATACCTGGGTCACTTGTGCTTGTTTCACATTATATACACAGAAATAAGAGTTAGTTTACTTACTACTGTTTCTCTGAAGAAACAAGGAATAGATTTGAAATAAAATTCCGACTGGAAAGTCGATTGAAGTGAAATTTTGTATTTGCAAACTTTTTTATCCTGTGGGGATCGAACCCACAACACTCACAGCAGTAGGAATCGGCGAGGTGAATATTTAAATGCCATCCGTGCAGTCGGTGACAAAATCTTTTTTTAAAAAGCTCCGATTTAAGCCACCTGCTAAGACGAATACAATAAGTTTTATGATTTTGTTGAATTATTTATTTTCAAAAAACAATTCGTAAAGGAAATACAGAGGTTGAAAATTAATTACTTAACCAATCTACCAAACATGCTTTTTTAATTTGTGACATTTTTAATTTATTTTAGTACTAGGCTGTAAAAAGCTAGCGTATATTTTTTTAAAGGTTTTTAATTAGCAAATAAGCACATGATCTCTTGTGTGCATAGAAGCACTCGATATACTAAGAGACCTAAGGGTGCTTGTTATGTAATACCAGCCACAAATTCCCGGCATCGTTCCACACGGAAAAAATTTCTTCCTCATCACCTGGATAGTTGGCGCTCCACTAATGTGCGCTTTTCGAGACACTATTTGCAGCGGACAACTAATGTGTGGAACGAGTTATGGTCTGCGGTATTTCCGACGACGAACGACCTTCAAACCTTCAAGAAAAGAGCGTACTTCTTCCTAAAAGGCCGGCAACGCGTTTGTGACGAAAAGTCAGACGGAAAGACCGTCTACTCGTGTAATGTAATTTTTATCGCTTTTTACATAAATTGTGACTCCCAGTAAGTATAGTTGTATCAACACAAGCGTGGTGTACATTGACAAATTGTTTTAAAAATCATAAATAAAGAGAATCTTCGAAATTACGAATAGCACACAAGAGTTACCTGTGATTTGAAGCGTAAATCTTAAAGTTCCATGCTTGTTTCTCATGGGAACCATATGTTTTCGAAGTCCGAGTAGAAGGCAAAGAAGCATACCTACATAAGCATTGAGATTGATACTAAATAAATGTATTGAATTCATAATTTTTACGTCTATTCCTTCATTTTATAGTGTTCAATAAAGTTGACATCGATTATTTAGGACAATTAAAAATAATGAACCGAAATATATCTTTTTTTTTTAATTTTTATTATTATTTTGTTATTTCAGAAAGGAGCATATATGTTCGTAGAACAGAAATCTTAAAGAGAATTTAATACACTTTTAATCTGAATTTATGATTCTGTGCTAAACCTTGATTTAGAGTTTAGGTTGGTTAGAGCCTGGACGTGTTTCCCCTCCACCCGCCATCGCGGCCGATGCAACGTTTGCGTGTGCCGGACGTCGCCTAAATAGAGAATGTACCCGAAGGTGGTGCCCGCGCCGTTGCAGGCAGGCGCTAGGAGGGGTCCAGATGCCTTAATAACAGTAGTTCCCGGCTCCCTCCTATTACAGGCGCAGAGTGGCACACACCGTGTAGTTTTAGTCGGTCCGATTCTGACACACCACCTCTATGCAAACCCCGGCGGGGTAATGGCTCGAGGGGGTTTCCACATGTAAAAAAAAGTTTAGGTTGGTTAGTTAGACAAAGCTACCTTTAAATCCGTGTGGTGACGGATTAAGAATACAGAGTGTCACCACCCCTATTCATCCTGTGGTTGTCGTAAGAGCCGACTAAGGGCAAAAACTACACAGAACAACAGCACTGCAGAGAGAAGGAAAACTTGACACAAACCCTATACCAACCCGTCTGTATAGTATAGTAGGCCAAAACCTCCTTTCTAAGGAGAGGTTATGTCCAACAGTGGACTATTAAAGGCTGTTGATGTGACCTTTAAATCAACGAAATTAGTGGATGACAAGATTAGATATAGATAGACTATTATTGTATAGACTGCTGGGATGTTCTTTGTATGTATGTTTGTAAAGTCCCCCGCGACACAGGATATATATTCCTAATGCAGGAATGGTCTTTAAAAAAAACAAAGATAATATTTCAACCTTACGACCTCTTCTCATCCAACAAAATAGAGCTTATTTTGAAAGAGTCATGCTTCGGCACAAACGGGTAGACTCGACCGGAGTGATACCACGGTCTTACATAAAATCGGTGTTAAGCAGTTATTTCATAGCTTTTTACCGAGTTTTCCAATTATTTATGGGGGAAGGAACTCAAAACGCTACAACACTCTTCAGACTATTGAGTTGCAAGTGTCCATGGGCGTCGGTAGTCACTTACCATCAGGCCACCCGTCTGCTTGTTTACCCCCTATACCATAAAAATTATTATTAATCTTTTGTAGTTCAATTTTGATTTAGATATTTTGTCTGTTCTCTGAATCTGATTATAGAGCTGGCCTTATCTGTTAACAACTTATTTAAGGCTATTAGAAGTCTATGAACTAATGCCACTCATATATGAAATAAATTTGTTTCATACTTTAAAAATATAAAAAACAAGACTACCTTATCAAAAACAAATTGAAGATTTTTTATATTAAGGACAGGAGAGGTCTATGTCCAGCTGTGGACTAGCAAGGGCTGTAGATAATGATGATTGATATTTTTTTTTTAAATGAATGATTGTTCTGATTGAACACTGGTTAAAACCAGTGTCACTAAGAATACTGTATGAGTTCTAACTTTAATTCAATTCATCCAAATTTAAAAGTTAAATAAAGAAACTTGTCTACTAACATATATTATACTTAAAAATTATAATTCAGGATTTATGAGAATATTTTGTAAATTAACGGTTTTAGTCGATTCGATTCCGATAACCTGTGGGATTTGGGACACGATAAAAAAAAGTACGGTTACTGACCATGACAAATTGAATGTGTTAATACACATTCAATTTGTAATTCATTTGTACTTCTCCTTTTGACCTTCTTTTCAAAATTTTCAGTTTTTTCATTCGCAAGTGTTTGACTGTCATTGTTGTATGTTACTTGTACACATAGAAATCAGTGTAGTCGTAACTTACCTAGATACTGATCTAGGTAAGTTACGACTGTGCTTTACATATATTTATAGTATATAACTGCTTAGCTAAACTAAAAAGAACATGTAGTGGACCCATACTCAATCACTAAAAAAATTGAGTAGGAAGATTGTTATGTTTAAGATATGATCTTTATTTATAATCCAAATAAAAAGGGAAGGCAATAACAAAAAACTAAGAAACATATGTGCATGTCGTGTGTAATGGGAGGTGATCTGATAAAACGGTGGGCCGTGATGCTGTAGGGAGCGCATTTAAAAGGTTTCCGGAGAGTCGTAAAGAAAGTTGTGCCCTTAGCGACAAATGAAACAACAGGGAAAACGGAACGAAACTTGAAAGATTTAACAACAGCCATAATAGTCATGTCGTTCAGCTTGTACATACACATGCTAACTACACAATATTATAAAAATTTGTGTAAACAGTCGTTTATTCATTGAGAGAGTCGAAAACTTATTATGGACAGTATGGGAGGTAAAAAATAGCAGATCTGGACAGTGAAAATAAAGTAAAGCTATGTGACTAATGTAATAAGTAAAATTTTTGAACAAATGTCGTCTTGTTCATTACCTTATTAGTAGTATTTAAGGAACTAGGATTACTTAAATATTTAGTTATTGTATTTTTTAACTATCTTTGATTTCTGATATGAACTTTGCAATCACACGATATATCTTTAAATCTTCGGGTAATCAGGAATAAAAACACACGGAATTTCTATATTTTTATTCAATAATGTTGCTCTTAGGATTGGGAGTTGAAGACTCGGCCTGAGACAGCCTTAAGCTGTAAAGGTTTTTTTTTCTTTTTTTTTTAACTTTACAGCAGAGCTTTACAATAGATTGGTTCAATATCGTGATAGACTAAGTAGTCTTAGTAAACATCTTAGTTGTTGTGTTATTACTTTTTTAGGTCTGTATTAACTTTGTGTAAAAATTGTTATTCTACAAATTAACCTTTAACTTTGATTTTAAGATATCTATGGTTGTGCTTCATAACCTTCAGTATATTTTTGATTGCATCGCCGTTTTTATCGTGCAATACAAACGATAAACAAACAAAAATCAGAAGTATACAAATATTTGTACTCGATTGTTTTTGTTTATTGAGTCGTAAGTAAAAAAAGTGTCGTGAAATAAACGTGACAGTTCACAGCTCTTTTATGTTACTCTGAAGATAAAGCAAACAAATAAAATTCAGTTTCAACGAGTGTATTCCGAGACAAGCTGATTTTCTTTTGGTTATGGCCATCGGGATATTGTTTGTTCAATATTATATACATACATATAACATGCGTAGAAGCATCGATACTATGTTTTGGATGGCGGCAATTTTAGCAGTCCTAGAATTGTAAATGGTGTTAGAGAGTATTAGAACTAATTTACGAAGTAGTGTATTTTTATTAGCATTTGACTACTATGTATTTTGTGTTTCTGAATGGGACTACTTTGTGTGTTCTACTCGTATATAGTTAACTTCGTACTTATACAAGCTAACATGGAAGTGTGATTTGGCTTTAATTCCATTCTCCTCTATAGATTTGTTGTATACAACTGCTGGTAGGTGGTATGATAAGTATATAAAACGTGTAGTTTTTTTTTTCTCAGAATACAATCATTTTATACTAGTGCAAAACATTAACATTGTTCACAGGGCGTCCTGATATTAAAAAATTACCGTAGCTTACGAATCTTGAAGCCTTGCGTAGGCATTATCAGGCATATTAAAACACTTATACTAAATACTACTTTATCGAAGAACCCCATACGTTATTCCTCCAATGAAAACCTCAAGATACTTTTTTATAGTAACTAACTCATAAATGCAACAGAAATCAGGTAATGATCGCTACGACGACTAAATAAGGGTATCAAATCTGTAAAAAAATCTAAGGATGCAATTCCTAATGTTAGCTCTCGTTAACGGTCCATAAAAAAAGCGGCAACAAAACGTTGTCGTTGCGGTTTCAATTAGGGTGGCCGGTGTAAGTGGTGAGCCGCGGTCGGTGGCTAACTCTAATTACTGACGAGGCGTGTGGTATCAACCATGATTCCCGCGCGTCTCAACAGCCCCGATATCTACAACACTAATCACTCGTTGGGGATTTTATTCCGGACTATTTGAGAATTACTGATGTGTCCTAATCCTATATTCGTATTTCCCAATTACCGGAGTAAACAGACATCCCAATGTACTGTGATTTTTGAGTGCATTTATTATTTTGACATTTATGGTTAAACTCAAATTCAACTTTAATTCTATTGATTATTTCGTAGGTAATTAGTAGAAAATACTAATTTGCTACGTTAAATAAATTTAAATATTTAGTCAGGAACGCTCAATTATAAAATCATTATTGTCTTCTTGACCATATCACAATTTTATAGGTTTGCAAAATATATCTACTACACATTGCCATCAGCCTTCCTAGTTATGTCATTTTTACACAATCCATAAATCTTATCTTCCCCTATTCTTAAAACAGTTTCGTCGGATATAATATTTTTTGCAGTTAGTCTTTCATTACTTATTATGATATATCCATAATATGACAAATATGTTTGTAATATGTGTATTAAGTTGCAGGTGTATTCCTACTCTTACCCTTACTTCATAGTCAAATCTATTTCATATTTATGTTTTACAGTAATATTAGTTTAATATCTCTGTCTAACTTTTGAAATGCCATACTTATCGAGTACAGTGTAAATTTTTAACTAAAAGACGTTAAATTCTTTAGAAAGCAATCTGTTGCAGACCCGCGTCGGGGACAATCCTGCGTGGGAAAACGACTATCGTTTATGCGTCCTCCATTAACATTAAATTTTATCTCATTCTTACAAGTTAAGACTTTTGAACATGGCACAACTACTGTACAGATACAACAATCAGTATATCAAATATACATTATTATTTAAGTGTAAACTGTTTTAAAGAATAAGTTTTTAGATATAAATTAATAATTAGACCCTTTGATGATAAACAACTTACTAAACCATCATCTGTTTTCAACGTACTAAATTTGGACCATTGTCGTCCTTATTAATTCGAAGTCAGTTATGTGATTTCTTAATTAAATCGAGATGTCCCTTACGTCACTTAGCGTAGAGTGTTAACTACCTTGTTACAATTAGTAAGATGGTGGTGTCCGCAATACAAAAAGATGTAATAATAACACACGAACATGTATTTTATCTTATATATTAAAATAAAACAATTACCCGTTTCTATTATTGACTTACAATTTGGTGTGAAATTAAAACATATAAATACATTTTTCTTACTTCTAAGAACAAGTCAGTACCTTCACTATATTTATATAAATAAGGCGGCTACTCATAAGTATATAATACAATACAGTATATACAATTTGTATCACAAAGATTGCTGTAAAATTAAGTAACTCGTAATACGAAAAAGAATTTCCGAGTAAGTTCGGAGCCACATGTATTTAGTAACTGTGTTAACGCCGCTTCGAGACTAAATTTAGTAAGTTGTTAGTAAATATTTCAGCGTATGTAAGTAAGTAAGTTTGTGTACAATTAAGATACTTAGATCCGTGATATATAGTTCTATTGCTGGAGAACACAGTCTAAGTTGCCTGCTTAACGATAATGACCTATAATAATACTATTTCGGCTCACTATATATAGCGCTTTTTGGACTAAACTAAACATAATTTGTACTTTTAAATATTGATAAACAAATAAACCAATACATGACCAAACGGAACTCCGAACTCGACGGCGACTTCAAAATGTGGCTTAATATGGCTATGATATTATGTAGAAACGATTTTTGTAGAAACTAATAAAAAATATATATTTAATAATCGTAGTCTTTTCTATTTGCAAACTAATTTTAACACTGACAACTACAAAGCTTCTCAAGAAAATAAATGTAGTACATTAGTAGGTGTAATTTTCGACCAAAGCACTAGCCATAAAATATATACGTAAATCGATTCACCTTTATGACGCAAATAGCATATTGATTCCATCGAGAAAGTGATCCTTTAAATGTGCTAAAAACATTAATTTATAGGTTATAAAAACTCTAATTTATAAGTCATCCTAATTTTAATTTTTATATAATTTCATACATTTTTAAATTCCAGTGTGCAAAGTGTTCAACAATTTAATTATATACTTTACATTTATAAAAACAATAAACGAGATACATAAAATATTGGTGTACTAATTAGGTACATAATCATTATACAATATATGATAATATTTTTTAAAATGACAATTATTATTTTTCAAAATATGGGAACGTAATACTCATTATGTATTTACACCAAATCACTTTTCATAGTAGGTTATAATAACTTTCTAAAACGGCGCTAAAGAAAATAGTGTTTTTAACTCTGGTTTCACTACTGTTTACATTATTTATACGATCCATTTTATTCTAGGTTTATTTATAGTTTGATTGCGGCACTATACGATGTGATAGAACAAAGGTATTAAGTCTAATTAGAAATATAACTGCCGGATTGGGAACGTTTAAGTTGATACGCAGAAACACAGAATATGAGACTGCATTTCGGACTCCTAGTTAACTAACTGGGATCAATACAGGAAGATTATTATCATTTATCTGGAATCAGTGAGAAATTTGCATATTGGACGTTACACAACTTTAAAAACTCATTAATGGCTAACAATTAAGTTACACTTCTTCATATCATATCATGAAGTTTATAGTCCATCTGATCTAAAAGGTACCGTTTGACATTTCATATTTTTCAAGATGAAACAACTTTGTATAGGCGTAACTCACACAATTTTAATAACGTTTTCGATAAAACCATGGAATTATGAGGCTATTTTTATTTTATCACAAGATGTATAATTCTTAATTACAAAACCTAAATATTAATCTTTTAAATAAAACAAAACGATTTTTAAGACTTCGTTTCAAAGTTACGTAGTAGGGTCCTTTACCGTAGTGTTGCAACTCTTCAAATTCACTTGTATACGACTAATCGTAAGAATGTAGGAACAATCGAAATAACGAGCCGTTTTCAATCCAGGCGTCTTTTAGGATTTAATAATACTTAAATTTCAGCTGACGTCCAACTGTCAGCGAAAACGCATACATATATTAAATGAAAAGTATATAAGTTAATGTAATTTTTAAATTAATCTTTGTAGATAATTTTTTTTATGACCAAGTCTGAACGAAAAACAATTTTTTTTTTAAATCGGGGTAGGATGGAACTGAAGAGACCGAAAATTTATTTCGCTCTTTTTGATATTTACCTACACACGTTTATACATTAAAATTTACTAGTAAACCTAAGATATAATAGTATATGGGGTTTTACAGTGACATACATATTTTTGTAAAACTGTAATCGATTAGTAAATATAAAGAAATGATATCGAAATCTCCTGAAAATCGGATATTGTAGTATTCCTATTCTTCAATCTGTCAGTACTGTCAAACGGTACCTCTTAGATTAGATGGACTATAGTTATCATTTAGGTTTCGACCATTGTATGTATTATTAGAAGATTTTCTTTGCACACACTTTCCTCACCGAGTTGCTAATTGTCTAAAGCTTATAAGTAAAAAATGTTACTTTCAATAATAAAGAACTACAAAAATTTATATAAGAGAATTAAACAGTGTGTTTTGTTACGATTTCATTTTAATAAATATCGAAAATGTCCTTCATTTTCATTAACAGCATATAATAGTCCACTGCTGGACATAAGCTTATCCTTAGAAAGGAGGTTCTGGCCTACATTTTGTCCTTATTCTTCCTTATAACATTTAATTTTCATTTCACGGGAGGGAGATACACTGGATGCTTACTAGTATGTTCTAAGAAGATGGAATGAAGCTACAAGATGTTGAACGTTTTAGACAACATCACAATTTTTCCTATACTTGCAAAAGAAAATATTAAAATATTTATAAATCTCTTCATTAGTGTGCTATCTTAAGTTGGTTATATTTATGCATAAAAATTTTCAAGATATCAATAATCTTTTTGGCACTATGGTTTGAATTGACTAGGTGTGAGAGTGTTAACTATCATCGGCAAAATTCAGTGTCGTCATCATCAACAGCACAAGGCGCCTCTGGTGCCGCCAAGAAGAGCTTCCCTGTCGCACAAGCACAAAGCTGGAATACTTTGGTATTTCGCAAGTTTTTCTGCGGCTTGTCCGTTGGAAGAGCTTCTTTCAAATGATTGATTATTATGTTTGAAGCATCGAATTTAATCTGTAAATCAGAAGATGATGATTATAAGTTAAGTTTGTAATACCTATATATATCAATGTGATTTTGTTAATATGTTGTCTAAACTGTGAATGCTGTGTTAGCTCGTAAGTGGCATGTATATCAGAACCTTATTACTTGGATTTTACCATAAATGTTACATATATATATATGCTGTGAGTTGACCTAATAAATCAATAAACAAATAAGTTATGATTTTAAAGCTACACTAACTGTATCCTGTCACGCTTTGCTGTGGAGAAATGAAGAACAAAACTGACACGAAAAATAGTGTCTGTCTTTGCGGGTTGTATATCGTTTCAAATAGTCGATGCAGAACTTTTTGAGATTTGAAACCTATACGAACCAAATTAACATTTTTATATAGATAGATATGAGATTTAATGATATCAGGATTATAGAACACAGTTATTACAGGAACGCGATTATAGTATATTTTGATTCGAGTATGGTTCTTATATGACAGCTTTATAATAGTGGAATTCTCTATTTAATCCAATTTAATTTCTCTATTTCTCTATTTAATCTGACATTTAGTAGAAATATTGCTTTTATGTCCAATGTAAATAACGTCTGTTAATGGCATTAATGCATCGCATCTGTCTTTAAATAACTCTACATTAATGTACGTAACTGTAAGTCCCCTATTTGATATAGTTATTCTTTTTATTTGTGATTTAAAATTGTTTATAATCAACCCTAATCTAACAATCAATGAACTTATTGCAATGAAATAATATAGAAAAAAAAATTAAGCTAAATATTAAATTAAGTAAATTTGATATGTCGATTAAACATTAGTAATTTTGCTATTTTGCTATTTCACACACAATATTTTTGTGTAAATATGTTGTTGGTTGTTTTTTTATTTTATAAAGTACAACAAAACGACAACTACTAATTGAAAACCAATTTTAAAACTTGCTTCGGTTGTTTCCGAACGCCAAATTGTAAAATACTATTTTAAATTGAACTCGTTTCATCTTCGAAACAGTCTGGTGTAAGTGATCACGTCAAATTTGTATCGAGCGATGCATTAGTTGTATTGAAGCTCAACAACAGAGCTTGGATATCAGAAACAAATTATGAAAATATTTAGAATTGAAGATAATCGAGCTCGCACCGATTAATTAGTTTTGCTTTTTGTGGTTGCGTACTAAAATACAGGAGATCACTCACCGCACCGACAATTGAGTTGAGTTTAATATTGCTGTGAGAAGTTATGTCGATACTTCCCGCTCTGCTTTCAAGATATATAGACTGAGGTGCTTTTAAATCCAGGCGCCTTGTAAGGGACTCTAACCTTAAATTAACAAATAAATGTAAGTATAGTTCTGAAACAGAGACCTTTAAATTTGAAAGATATGAATTAAATAATAATACCCATAACTTAATATAATAATTATTTCACACATCCCACACACGGCCGGTACGGCTTCTATATTTTTAAATACATACATATTATAGATAAATTACACCCAGACACAGAACAAATGACCGAGCTCATCACACAATATTTGTCCTGGGTGGGAATCGAACCCACGACCTCCGGCTTACCAGTCAGGGCCACTAACCCATAGACCAATAGCGTAAATATATACATCACGAGTACATTTTTATTAAAAGGATAGTAAAACATAATGAGGAACAAAGGATTCATAATGTAAAACTTGAGCAAATGTAAGTTGGTATAATTACATTAGTTTCAAGCAAATTATTTAAACTTTTGATACCTGTTGTTACTACCTGAGCCAGGTAAATTCGATGTTAAAAAAGTATGCTTTTGAGAGACCGAGCTTTACGTACGTTAGTTTTCTAAACTAAACACATAGAATAATAATCTAAATAAGGAGGAGGAGAATAAACTACTAACGTTAAATTAGAAGCTGGTGGCGCATGGACGTGTGGAACTTGCACTGCACTGCGCACGTTTAAGCCACCAGGTCCGTCTACTGCCAATGCATCGGCGAATACGCGCACTTCATCACGCGCTGCCGTAAATACACTCTCTCCACGAGCATCACGCACGTTTAGGACACGTCCACTAAACTCGATGCTATCTCGTTCTACAATATAAGAAGAAGATAAAAAGATCATGAACATTGCTTAATTGAACTTTCTGATTTTGAATAATGTGTTTATCTATTTAATAAAAGTTAGGAGGTGACTTTGAAATTGGCTACCAAGTGTAGCAATGCAAAAATAACGAATGAAAGTTTCAAGTGCCCTGACTTAAATAAATACTTTTAAAAATAGGTATTGCAATTTTTAGTACTTGTGTTATAAGGTACTAACTTATAAAAAGCTTTGAATGTTCGATGTGGTCTGGTTCAGCAACTTTTACAGTGAAATTGCGGTGTGAGTGTAACGTTATGGGCTGACCAAGTTGAGACGTTATTCTGGCAGCCACAAGATTGTCAACCACCCACGCTTGGCCCTCTAACTGGATGCCATTTCTTACTATTCTAATAGGTCCCACTCCGTTCTGAAAAATATAAATTTTTACACATGCATCTTTTTAAATTACTGGGACGAAAAGTAACAAAAGCCTTCTAATCGTCGTAAACGGTTATCGTCACCTGTGGTTGCGGATAACGATACCTCTCGCGGTCAAATAAAAATATAACCTAGCTAATACGACTCACCTAGAAACTCAATTTATATTTAAAATAATTTTTGTTACTAACTATGTGCTATGCTGCTATTCTTTTTTTATTTCTTGAAATTTCTTACCATGCTCAATTTTAAGGCTCCAATAATCCACAAAGTCAACCCGATGTTTAGGAATACTAAAAGCATAAGGAATACAAGTATTCCATACAATGCGGTTCTTCTCCATCCTGCGGTAAATATTCTTGGTAGACATCCTCTTCTAGTATTGGCATCTGAAGAGACAGCAGCCGCTGGTGGTGGGTCGCCGGTAGGAGTACAGCCCCATCCCCGTATCGCACTCGGTCCGCTATCCTCCACGCTCATACTTGTGATCGCAGTCTTTTATTTGAATCCACTTCAATTCTGCAACGACGGATTACGCCAATTAATTATTTTATATTAGACTTACCCAATAAAGCTTACATATTTGTAACTAGCTGACCCGCGCAACTTCGTCTGCGTCTCTCAATAGTAATAAATTTTCTCCGTTTTTGAAACATTCTTCATTGGTGCTCCGCTCCTATTGGTGTTAGCGTGATGATATATAGCCTATAGCCTTCCTCGATAAATGGGCTATCTAACACTGAAAGAATTTTTCAAATCGGACCAGTAGTTCCTGAGATTAGCGCGTTCAAACAAACAAACAAACAAACAAACAAACTCTTCAGCTTTATAATATTAGTATAGATAAGAAGGAAATGTTTGTGTTACTTTGTTTTACATGTATGTAGTAACCATATTTAAATTATCTTTTATGATTTGAGAATAAAATTATTTATTCTTAATTTAAAGTGTATTTGGTTAAAGTTTTGAAAAGAAGGCATATTCAACCATGAATTTTATAAGTATGAACTACTAAGAACAACAAAAAAAAAACAGACTAAGTTGCACTATGAACAATTATTACTTTTGTTACATTGTTGAAAATACGCAATTAAGTTTTTTTTTCTCTCTTTCTAAATGATATGTTATAGGTTCTTTCAATTGTAGGTAAAGTTTCTAGATTTTTTGTTATTATCATACGTTTTCAACTTGTAACCATTGTTTTTTTCAACTTATAGTGTAAATAGTAACAAAGGAGTAGTTGGTTTGTAAAACAAGTGAGTTATAGACATTCAAGACGATAAGTTTAAATATTTTGAACCGATACCAGGAGCCTGAAAATATCACTAGATTTTTAGGATCACGAAGAACTGACTATCTAAAATTATCCAAGGCATTTTCTTTCATTAATCAGTCAAAATATTGTACAATACCGATATTGCCATAGATATTATTATATCTTAGGATTATTTCTAGTGTTTTAATTGAATATTTCTGAGCTCTGCACCAGTTCTTTGTTGGAAACATAAAGTAAAAGCCCGTACTGTAGAAAATCTACACCCGTTGGAATGTTGTGAAGTCAAAAAATAGATATACATAAACACTCAAATGTTAAGTATTAAAAGTGATAAGTGTCCTACACTTATCACTTTTAATACTTAACATTTGATATGCTATAGAAATGTTTATTAAGAGAAGTGGTAACTACTTTCTATAAATATTTCGTGACACTACACAGCTTTTTTTTTTTTAACTGGCTTTTTAGTTTAATTACCATAATATACCTAAGTTTAATGACTAGAATTTTAGGTAATATAATAAAGGTACTTTTTCATTTTGGCAATACAAAAGAGAATGATGATACAGGTGAAACCGATATTTCAGTTTAACTTTCACATAGATTGTTTGATTTTATTCTTTTCGTTTCAATTTCAAATGTATTAAACTTATACTTTTTTACATGTAGATTTTAATGTAAAAGATGACTATATATAAAGACATTATATTTATATTACTTTTTATTTAAAACTTAATGCACATGTTGTACAAAGGTGGACTTAATGCCATGGGGCATTCTGTCCCAGTCAACTTTCAGGTGATGTAGAAATATGATGCGGTAGGTGGAAAGATAAAGTATTAAATCTTTATTAAAAAATAAATTATATCTTTACAAAACGTAAATCTTTATAAGTCCGAGGATACCTCCTCGAAACATTTCCCATCAAACCTGTTGGATAGTTAACATTCCTAATTATTTATTGTAAGGCTCAGCTCAAGCATTTTTTATGAAAACTATCTTTATGAGGATATCAGTAGGATAATGGAGGTGATAGGAGGGGGATGGGGGGCCACTTATCGGAGCAGTAAATTGCATGCCTCTAAAGTCAAACCGCTTTAAAAAATTCAGTACCTTCTACACATATAGTCAATCATAATCATAGAGGCGGGATAATATCACAAGTGACATCCCAAAAATCTTGAATTAGGAAGCAGTGAATACAGGTAGCATGAAGTTGTACTTCGTCCTCTGTGAAAGCTGATGAGAATAAATTGGAATTACTAGTTCACATATACATTTACTTAATCAGCTGAATTTGTAGCTGAGTGTGCTTTGGAGCCTCAACTAATTTTTGTTTTCGAATTTGACGTTTAGTTTTAATTCTACTTTATGTTCTTTGACAAGAGCAGCACTTAGGAGAAAGTTTATTTATAAAGTTTCAAGTTTTTTAGGGAAAAGAGAATGAGAAAAGCACGCTATAAAGTAAAAATGTCCATGAAAATTAAATTTGATTTCAGTAAATATGATTGTAATTTTGAATAGTCAAATGCATCATGGTTAGATACATACCTACAAGTATTGTAATAATATTTAATATTTTGGACATTTAACACACAACGCCATCTAGTTTCAAATTGAGCAGAGCTTGTACTATGAAAGTTAGATTGACTGATAGAATACTTATATACTTTTGTTTTGTAAATACATTTATATTATACATAGAAAACACCCAGACTCCAAACAAAAATATTTGCAGATCATACAAACATTTGGTTCAACCCGGTAATCGAACCCGAGACCTTAAGGACAACATTCGCATACGCTACCACTGCGCCACCGAGACAGTCAATAAGTTGAATCTTAGCTAATGTTAGAAAAGTGAAAGTGACTATTTATTTGCATTTCTGTTTTGTGTTTGTTACACACACCGGTCTTAACTAATAAACCAATCATAATGAAATGTTGCACACACGTTGTCAAAGGTGCAGAAAACATTTCACATCAATGTAGGAAAAAAAGCAGGAAGGATATTTCTATTCATATTTTGGATAGTGACTTCAATAAAAGGACTCTTATTATAAGCGATTATGTAACATTTACGATTCGAATACTACGAGCTACCAGCATTAATACGATGACTCCAACTCTATACTGTTCTTGCGGTATGGTGTATTAAATAGGGTTTCATTTCGTAGCTTGTTGCTACCAGTTCGCAGAACCATTAAAACTAATGTGAAATTTATTTATCTCATCAGTCTAAAACAAATATATTTAATTTGTCAAAGCTATTAGATACATTTATTTAGAAAAAGGAAACATACGTTCATTTATAATTTATTCTCCTCAGTGTGATTTGTCAATTAGTTGGCTTGTAATTGAATGAAAAAAAAATAGGCACGAGACAAAACTCACAGATAGAGCGCACTGTAGTACACTAATGACCGGTGCGCAGCGTGCGCCCGCTAATGAATATAACACTGCAGCTTTTGGAGAAACATCCATTAAGTAGGCCGAATATTATTAAAATTTTATTTATAAGTCGCGTTTAATTGACTGACATATCGTTCCGTCGGAAAACCCGGCATGGTCTGGCATAAGTGAATGAAAATCAAATATGATTTTATAATGTAATATAACTATTTGCTGCAAAACAATATAAGTCTCTGGAACCCCTTTGGACCGTAGTGCCCACCAGATCATCACACGATGAACACAGTCAAAGCTCTTCTGCATGTCTAGGAATAAGCAGTGCAGAGGTGTGTTCTTCGTCTTTTTTTTACGTTAAGTTAGGAGTTTCATTATTTTACAGCTTCAAGGGGCCGTAGATCTGAGTATATAGTTTGAATTTCAACTCGATACCTTCACGCGACCCTTCCCGAGATAAAGGGTCTTGACAGACAGACGGGCAACAAAGTGATCCCATAAAGGTTCCGTTTTTTTTCCTTTTGAGGTACGGAACCCTAAAAATGAAAAAAAAAATAAAAAACACACTAGCCCACACCCCTTGTCCACTGCGAAACAGCCTGTGCTAAATTTATCCCAAGGATTCTTGTCTTTTATGTAATTCACAATTGAGTAATAGGCTTTCTGACATAGTTCACGTTTCATTATGGATTTAAATTGGTTTATACTTAAGGGTTCTATACTATTTGGGATTTTATTATAAATGTTGTAGTATCGGCAAATGCTTCGGCACGAATGGGCCGGCTCGATAGGAGTGATACCACGGCCTCACAGAAAACCGGTGTTAAGCAATTCTTTTGTTGCTTTTCACTGAGTGAGTGAGGTTACCGGAGCCCAAATCCCCCCTCCCGCTGACTCGAGCGCAACGCAAGGCAGCAACGCACTTATGACTTTTGAGTTGCAGGTGTCCATGGGCGGCGGTAGTTGCTTACCATCAGGTGACCCGTCTGCTCGTTTGCCCCCTTATACCATAAAAAAAACATTAATGATCACAGTGCTTTTCACTCGTTTGAAGTTTGGCGTGGTGAATCGCATATACTTAGCTTTGTTCATTCAAAAGCAAATTATTAACATATAAGATAATAACAAATAAGATATTAACATCAAATCAATGAATCGCTTTCGAAATGGCTCTGTTTACGTCTGTGAAATTAGTAAGTGTATGTTGCAGTCTAAATAATTGTAACGTATCATCTGCAAACAACATAACCTAGTGATTGTCCTTGATAGGGTGAGGTAAGGGTAATCTATACAAATAAATCAAATTGAAAGCTCTTTTTGTAGTGTCAAAATAATAGTTTTTTTTTCATGTTCACATGGTTATTGCACAATAACTATGCCTAAAAAACAGTTTACATATTGTTTGTCTGTCTGTCTGTTTTGTTAAGTAAACTTCGAAACGGCTGAACCAATTTTGATAATATTGTACTACTAGGCAGCTGTTTATATAAGGAGTAACTCAAGCTATTTTTCCTCTCAGAAAAAGTCTATAAAAAAATTCTCGAGTTCCGAGTTCTCATGGACTGCAGTCGCATACCACACTACACAACTAAGGCAGCGCTATTTAAATTCCAGGTAATATATAATAAAAACAAAAATGGGCCAAGAATAGAATCTTGTGGAACGCCCGTTTCTACGACAGAACCCGAACTCGATTCTGTTCCTATTTTCTCAACTTGATAACCACAAGATTAATAAACTGTTCAGTTTAAAGCTTTGTGCATGTTGATTCAGTATGACCCAATTTGATAGTCTCAAAATAACTAGGTAAATAATTAAGACTCAGCGTTCAGACAAGGATCGACAAAGCAACGAAATAGATTTCAGTTATTACAACGTAATACTCTAAAAAACCATAATATTCCTGCGGTTATTTAAATTTAATATGCCTACTGTATCCAATATTAAACTTTAGTCTGGTTTCGCACTCATGGCTGAAAGTCAGTTTGAACGGTTTCATTAATGTTTTTCGGGTTATTACCGTAATATTCAGGCCACGATTCAGAGACTACTATGTGTTAGTGATTAAAGGGATTATGTAAACGTAATGAGGTAAACACTTAATTGGGAGTAAGTGTTCAGTTGTCGTCGTGCAACTATAGTGAGTCGAGATGTACAGTTTATCACTGAATGTGGTCATTTAAGCTTCCAATTCACTTAATAGGATACAGGTAGATTTACTTATAAATATTTTGCGTATCAAGAATAAGCACACACTCGTACACGCACATGTTTGTCAAAATCTTAGTATACTCAAATAATATAAATGAAATCTTTTTGCTTGTGACTTCTTTAGCTTTTATGAGAATACAACCATTTTTATACGACAAAGCTTTCAACAATTAAATTACAACATACTGATCATATTTTATTTAACAGTTATGCTTAGCAATCTATGAATGTATTGTATGTGTGTAGGTAAAAAGACCTATTTCTTAGCGTTCCATGGATTTACCGTGCAGTGCCGGGTCCATCGCGTGATAGATGGGGGCAACACATGCGAATTCGACAGCGCCTGGGAATTGCGACCGCCTCCACTGTCAGCTGTGTTACCCCTTCTACCTTATCATATTTCATATGAGCCTAGCAATGCCGCTTTGGATATGCGTTTAAGAAAAGAGCTTACTGAAGCTCTCAATCCCAGGTCTTTAAGCAGGTTATAGAGGGATTTAGCTGGTATACCCCTCGCACCCACTTCCACGCTACGCACGCTATTTTTAGTTATTTCGCTGGTTAAGTCAAAGTACTTATTTCTTTTTAAAGCGTTTCTTGTTTTTTTTTATGTCTCTAAAATTTATTTTTTTTATTTTGCTTGCTGCATATCTTTATTTTGGTTTTTATTTTGATTAAAGTCGCGTGCAATAGGAGATAGGACATAGGTTGTCCAGCACGCAATTTACCTATGGACTGCAATAGGCTGATGATGATGATATTGTTTACAATATCATCATCATCAGCCTATTGCGTCCATAGGTAAAATACGTAGTAAACTACGTATTACAGTTTAGTGTAGTAGGTGCAGACCTAAGTCTAAGGAGCAAAGGCTAAATGCTGGAGTACACAGGGATTTCCTTTTCAGAGTACACCTGAGGCCCCCGCAAAAGACATTATGACGCATCACTCTTTGGTTTAGTCGGGTCGAGTCCAACATACCACCTTACCGTTTCCCCCCGGTGAGGTGACGAACCGTGATTCTACACGAAAAAGGCATAAAGTTAATTCTTGCAGTGTGTACAACGTTGAGGGGTTTTTCCCCTTTCATTCACATATGCTACAAATGGTATCTTTATTAAATAAAAACAAGACTACATCTCTCTTGAATAGGGCCACCAGAATCATTGCTATAAAGAAACTAACATTATTTATGTATATTTATTTATATGTACCAACATAAATGCATAAAATTATCCCGTAAAAAACCTATACCGTAAACATTTTGTAGTTAGCATGCGGTAGAGAGTATATGACTGTCGGTATCACGGCCATTGTTGAGAAAGCTTTTCACGATACAATAGACTACTCTAACCTAGAATCAATATTCCTATACGGTGACCCACTGCTAGCTAACTATCGTAATATTTATATTTTAAATACATACTTATACTATAAATGTGAAAGTGAGTTTGTTTTTTAGCTTTTACGCCTAAACCACTAAAACAATTTAAAAAAAATCTTTCAACAAATGAAAGCCACATTATCATCGAGTAACATAGGTTACTTTTTTTCCGCGATAACCGAAAAACATGTGGGAGGACCCGCCGGCTAAAGCGAAATCAGAAATACTTCAGAATTATTTATTTATTTAGTACTTCCAGCAAATACATTGCATAAGCCTAACTAAAATTATAAATGGGTTAGTGAGTTTGTTCTTTAAGTTTTCATATACAACATCTCCAGCCGCTTTCGTCTACTGTCCTATGGCAACGCTTTAAGGGATAAAGCTACCCATTTCGAAGAGCGGGCATACATTTCGCTGCAACAGTCAGTTCGTGTGACAGGTACGCAAATCTGACCTACTTAAGCTATTGCTTCCACATCCCGATTGATTCGTATAAACAATATCCCTCTTCCACTATTGCCCCCCTACCTTACCAACTTTTCCTTTCATATGAAACTTCCAAATTTCTTATGTTATTCCTTTATTGTCTCGTTGACAGCAATAAGCTTGCAACCTTTTACGTTATGTGGGCGTTTAATACTTCACTGGGGTACAGACGAGTGTATGTATATATCCATTGTAAGGACAATCATTGGGATAAATAATATAAGTACATTATTTATCCCAATAACCAATTCAGGTTTATTGCAAATCGATCGAAATCTCGGGTAAACAAAAAAGTATTAGAAAAATACTAAAGATCTCGTGTAACTAACAAAACTTATATTATTATTTGTATTTTATTTAGTCTTTTTTTTATTTTAAATCCCTGAACCATTATTGTAGCCTTATAAGATGCCAATAGATAAGTGAGATAAACGTAACCTAACGTGCCATCAACCTAACTTATCATAAGGCAGATCTTCTGCTAATTTGCCAGCTTAGTTGCTCAATCCAAGCTAGAAGACTCAGAGTTAGGTTATGAGGGTTAAATAGATTATAACAGAACAACGTAGACAAAATGAAATAAGAATACCTTTGTGCTCAATACTACACAACATTACTCAATCACTACTATATAAAATAAAAGGTATACTGACTTTCACACAGTCAATGATGGTCTCGTCTCGCCGACGGCAGCGGTTACAGCATGACATTAGGTATGCAAATTGTGTTACGCCGGTATTTTACGCACTAATTAATCACATAAAGCACGAATCCAATAGACTTTGTTTAATGGTAACTGCTAACTTTTTTGTTGGCTTTTCAACCGATGAAATTAAAACATCAACTAGTCAGATTTGTGACAGTAAACTGCAATCATGCATTGCAAATAGTCGCGTTAGTTGTTTATTAATTGAGCAATGCGGCCGGCTGCACCGGGAGTGTGCTGTAACTGAGACTAGGTAAATTCATAGGTGGTGGAAGCAACACTTGAAATATCTGGCGCGAAGCGAGGTGAGGCGGCGTGCTCCAGAATATAATATCAGGCGGTGGAGTGGCCTGCGCTCGACTCGAGTTCCACGCTCGACGCGCGCCCTCAGTGCGCCCAAGCCGCCGTCGCACCGTCGCTCGCCGTCGGCCTTCATAATAAACGATATAATGCGAAAATAGAAGCGGAACGGATATCGCTGTGCTTTCCACGTAAATAAAATACCGACGTTTGCAGTGTTCCTATGTCTCGCTGGCCGCGTTTCTGTGTTATGAATGTCAGTAGGTACCAGCGCTGCGATCGATTTGTAGTCGATGGTTTAAAAATAAACGGCGCGCTTTATTCAGCGCGAATGCTTGAATTTGTAAACCAGGTAAATTGACTTCCGAGCCACTGTTTCGTCGGATACCTGCTTCAATTATTGTAGTTATGATGTAGTGCACTTTAAACTTACAGTTATTATTTATTCACGTTTATTCTGTTGAGGTCGTCAATGAACTGATTAGTACTTTAAATGCATCAGACACAATTATATATACAAAGAGAATACGAGTAAGCGAGCTGTCTGCTCCAGCTTCATAACAACACTGGCCTGCGCGAGCGACGCTACTGCCGAATCCACCTCGTTTTGAAGTTTTGCATTTTTAATCGGACGCCTGTCTCACGCGGGACATAACTCGACAACGCTCTGGATACAGCTGGGCTCTTCTCTATTACGTAGGTTAGTTAACGTTAACGTGTCATTAACTGACACGTTCATATAAAGTTGTAAATAATTAAAGCGGACACGACCCTGACAACGGTAATTATGTCTGTGATACCTTCCTCGTACGGCCGGCCGACCCCGTCTAACGTACTTGATATACGACTATTGAATTTTGGAAGATATTCGGATTTATCGGGTGGCCTACTTGATGTTTAGCTTCTGCATTAATTATTAATCCCAAATATATGACCAAAATGGAAAGCGATCTCTCTTTTTATTTTATGATCGGTAAGAGCTAACGACAAGCAGTCCGCACAAAGTATTTGTGAACAAATTTTGATAGTCAGAATTTATTTATCATCGTCGACCTGTCGTCATACGTCTACCCGACATCAAATATAAAAGAGAATTCAAATACTGCTAAGGTTCAACATAAAAGTTTACGTGTCCATAACAAAGTAGCAAACGAATAATAATCCAGAATATTTCATGTCCTCCTTTTGGGGATTTTCGGAAACAGCGATGAAATCATATTGGATGTCTCTGAATGTTTTCATGGAAGTTTTATTGGGCTGATAAGTGTCACCCTCCGGGGACATCCACGACGGCATTTTTAGATAACTTAAAGAGAAAAGGGCAATATGAGTGAAATCTTCAGATTGTTTTTTTGATTAACTATAAATACTTACATATCTCACTTTGAATGAGTATTATTTTCAGGTTATGGAATTTATTGTATTTTTTTTGTTGTCACTTGCACTACATCTTGATACGCCACAATGACCGCGAGTTGTCAGTCAGAGAGTGTGTTGAAGCCCCAATGATGTCTTGTGCTTTACGTGGAGGAGTACAGACAAGCTTCATCAAGGACTTGATGAGGTGATGGTCCATCCAGTTCTTCTCAAGCCTTTGCAAGGCTTTGCTCTAGTAATAACCAGATCTTTTAGACTTGTCTACGCGTAATAGTGTAGTCATGAATATGCCAGTACGAGGATACATCCACGATGCTTAATCGGGAAATAATACCTATGTATAATACTGAGGTTATACCACCATAACCATTATAGTTTCATTTGTCGATTCCATTTCTTTTAAGGCATCACGAGTGTAGGAACTAAAGTGAAACTATCTCATATTGTAGTCACAGGCCCGTTTTAAAAAATCTCAAGCATCGGTTGAACTCTGATTATTTAAAATTGGTTTTAAGTTCAGATCAGACTTTAAGCGTCGATCTCATTTTAGAACGCGTTTTAAGAAACTAATCTCAAGCAGTGATTTGAACTTACACTCTCAATTCAGCTTTTGCACGATCAGCATTATTATTCCGTATTACGCAGCTATTTATTTAAAAACAATTTACAAACATAATTTCTCTGAATTTTTATATGGTATACTTTTAGCTAGTGTAGCAATGTAAACACAGACAAGCTTTTTGTTCGTTCAAAATTAATTATAACAAATATCAAAATAAAGATGTCTAGTTATAAGCTATAACGTCCAAGTTATTTATCAAAACTTGTCATGTTCAATTGTCAAAAAAAGTTTTTTTTATATTTCTAATATTGATATTACTAGAATAATATTATACTTTTTACATAAACCATAAGGTTGTGGTGGTATAACAAGTAATTCGTCCGTCAATAAACTAAAGTAAATCTTTCGTAAATATTCAGAAACAAATCATAGTAAAGCACGTTCATTTCCCTTAAAATCTCTGCTTAAAGCTTGAGACTAGTTTTAGTTTGTCTCGCGTAAACAAAGATCACATTAGTTGAAACCTATACTTAACGACTTTAGAAACCTTTTAAAAAACGGGCGATAGGCGACAGTGGAGCTACGACAGGTTACTCTCACGAGATAATGGCTGACCGTACTCGTAATGCTCTTTGATCCTTGATCCCGACATGGTTATTTCAAGCTTAGCATAGGTGCCCTGCTGTAAAAGTTATATGAAGAAGTCAATCCTTATAGGACTATTGAGCGAGGGGGGGGGGGGGTGTAATTGAGTACCACTTTTTAGGGTGTTTTAGATACGAGTCAGTTGTAAACTAGTCGAAACGCTTGGCGATTCGAAGGTACATAATTATTGTTCTATTACGTAATCGTTTCAATTTATATGTTTTAAATAAAAAATAAAACAAATATATAGTTTGAAAAAACTAAAAAACACGCTTTCTATAGAAAACTAAACTAAAAAATAGAAAATAAATTTGAAAAAAAGCGTTGGGTGCCTGTTGTCAATAGTAAAAAGCACCACCACCACCACCATCCAACCCAAAAGAGTCGGTTACAAACATACAAACAAACATACAAGTGAAGCTAATATAAAGCGTGTAAAAAGGTAGAGAAAATATATTTTCAATACAAATACTTTTGTACAAATGTGTACTTTATAACTGACACATAGGTTTACTTATTAAATACTTTAGCTATGCCAACAAAATCACATTGTTCGCTTTGAATAAAATATTGCACCAAAAAGAGAAACAAGTGCGATTGGTTGAGTTCCTGCTTAATTCAGGCTCTGTTCCCCACTCAATCCTGTTTTAGGAAACAATCCCCATGATCCCCGCGTGATGCTGCATAATGTCGTGGGACGTCGCCCGCCCGCTTTAGTGCCTCCCGCTCACCTACTCGCTATTATCAATTTGAATAAAAATGCGCTTCACGACGATCTTAGAAAAATACATTAAATTATTTAAAGTTAAAGGCGTAATAACTGTATATTAAAATAATTATAGCCGGACAACGATAAGGCATTGCTATAATCGTATGTATGGTTTTGACAAGTTTCGAAAAAAAAAACATGTGTTATTTAGATGTTGAAGAGAAGTGAGAGCTGGATTATCGATTTTTTCTACTACTACTTTCTGTTACTACTATAAAAGATAAACAATATAAACATATTTGCTTTTACTTAAAACATCCTTGTATTTGATGTGTACAAATAATGATATAATATTTACAAAATAATTTTAGTTTTCTTTTTACGTGATACGCGTGTTTTTAAGAAAATATGACTACGTAAGAAAATCTGTCTAACATACTATTATTCTAAACACTCGATACAAAGGTAACAGATATATATTATTATTGTTCTGTATTAAAATATTGTTGGTTGATGTAGATAGAGTTTTGATTGGCATTGACAACATTGCGGTGTAGCAGTGGCGGGCACGAGAGCGTCGCTGCGTCCGAAGCCAAAGTTCTCCATCATACCTGCGTCACTTGAAAATTGAAAAACTTTCGCAATGCCTTTCTTATGGAAATAGTTCGCGTTTACATTTGAGTGAGTTGTCATTGTACGGATTCACAGTCTGCTGTCTTATTGAAATAATGGTTGGCTATGAACCTATATATTGCCAAAGTAGTTAATATAAATTACCTGTGTACTTATAAAAGTTAATGTTAGGTTTTTTTTTATAAAAGACAACTCTCGCACTAGGAATAAATTCTGTGAAAAAACTTTACACACATTAATGAAACGGAGACAAAGAACACCTAGACTCAGTACAACAATTTGTGGATCACACAAAGTGTTGCCCCATGTGGAGATCAAATCCACAAGACAAGATTCAAAATGTGACAGCGATAAATAATTATTAAATATTAGATGAACATTAAAAGCTTGCTGTTCAATGACATGCAAAATTTTCAACTAAGTGTATTTTAAACTCACTCGTAGATTTTATTCCGAAGCCAAAAGTTTTCAACTATAGTTTTACAAGTTAGCCTAGACTTAAAGTTGATGAATATGTTGCAAACCTTATTTATTTTTTATCTTAGAGGTGGCAGACGAGCAGATGGCGGCAATACAAAGTGTTGCCCCATGTGGAGATCAAATCCACAAGACAAGATTCAAAATGTGACAGCGATAAATAATTATTAAATATTAGATGAACATTAAAAGCTTGCTGTTCAATGACATGCAAAAGTGTCAACTAAGTGTATTTTAAACTCACTCGTAGATTTTATTCCGAAGCCAAAAGTTTTCAACTATAGTTTTACAAGTTAGCCTAGACTTAAAGTTGATGAATATGTTGCAAACCTTATTTATTTTTTATCTTAGAGGTGGCAGACGAGCAGATGGCGGCAATACCTGATGGAAAGTGACCATCGCCGCCGATGAATGTCTGCAACTCAGGAGTCACAAACGCGTTGCCGGCCTTTTAGGAAGGAGTACGCTCTTTTCTTGAAGGTCTTGGTCCGGAAATACCGCAGACGAAAACCCGTGCCACAGAGTGGTTGTGCGTGGCAAAAAGTGTCTCGAAAAGCCCACAGTAGTGGAGCGCCAACTATCCAGGTGATGAGAATGAAAATTTTGCCGTATTTAACGATGGCGGATAGTAAAAATATTGTTGTTATTATTATCTATCTATCTACAATCTATCTATCTATCTATCAATGTCCGTGTGGTGACGGATTAAGAATACAGAGTGTCACCACCCCTATTCTTCCCGTGGGTGTCGTAAGAGCCGACTAAGGGAAAAAACTACGCAGGACAACAGCACTGCAGAGAGAAGGAAAACTTGACACAAACCCTATACCAATCCGTCTGACCAGCGTGCTATAGTAGGCCAAAACCTCCTTTCTAAGGAGAGGCTTATGTCCAGCAGTGGACTATTAAAGGCTGTTGATGATGATTATCTCAACATTATCTTCTTATTTAAAATTTTTAAAGGTATCAGGCTAATATTTGAACCTGTAAGAGCAACGAAATATGATTACTAGTAAATTATTGCTTGCAAGTTAATTGGTAAACAGACAAACTAATTGGTAACATTACCCTGGCAATCTCTCACATTACCCACCCTAGAGCTGCAATTAAAGTCACATTTGTTGTGCTTTAACTCCTTCAAAGGTCCAATAAATTTAAACATAGCGAGGTGTTTATTGCATGTTGTTATGAAAAGCTGCGTAGATATTTTAAGGATAGCAAAATGCAAACCATCGCGATAGCTGGTGTAAATCCGCATGAAATATTGATACAGTTTCGTGTAAACGTGTAACAAATGCGGTAATTTAAGCCACCTGCCGGCGCGTGGTGGCCGCGCCGCTGTGCCGTGCCGCCACGCTCTCTGCTATGCACCACTTTTAAACTGCTCACCTCATAATGCTGCGATTATACATATATACTATTTGTATCATTGCTATCGATTAATTTGAGTTATAATAGTCAGCTTTGGCAGCAGTGGTTAAAAATGTGTTTTTGCATATTCGCGTACTCTGTGATTGTGCATCAGTATTTATTCACATTTGGTTAAATCTGTCTCACAATATTATAAGTTTGTAATTTATGTGAGGGATTTTGCCATTAAAATTAATGATAATGCGCGTATGTTGTCAGTTTTGAAGCATTGGTTGACTTAGTTACAAGATAACGTTTTTAGTTAGTTAGTGCCAATTTTAATATCCTGAGGCAAAAAACAGTTTGACTTAAATGTTTATTTTTTGCGTAATTAGAGGGAAGGCTATTTACCGTCTGACTTGCACAATTCTAGGCACCACTCTGCAGCGCTGTTATTGAGAATTTTTCCTATTAAAGATAGTACAATGACACAACGACTATTGCTTCGTTTTAAGAAATAAACATGCTATAAACAACACTTTTGATCTAAATCATAAAAACATATATATATATTTTTATAAATTGTTGATGCGATATATAAATTTTATATTTAGAAAATGTCTTTGAAGCAAAAGACGACATCCGTTTACAGGATGACCACGGCACAGCTATTATCTTAGACTCTATAGGGAAGTAAAGTATAGTATCTTTGTATAATTGTTAAATACTTAAGCCGTGCTTAAGTACATGTGTAATACATATACTGCGCAAATACAAATATATATATATAACTTCGTATTAAGAATTTTTCCATCAGGTGACCCGTCTGCTTGTCTGCCCCCTCTTCCATTAAAAAGTAAATATTTAAAAATATTCATTTGTATCATAACTTGACATCCTAAAAATGCACGTTCTCTGGCTTTGCAATATAATCTTATACTATATTTAACTAAAACTATCCGCTCATTAATCACTTTCATTTGCCTTTTATAGTGGAAAACAAATAAATAAAATAATTAAACTTTTACTTAGCTTACTTAGAAACCCGGCTTTATGTTTGTATTTTACAATGTAAAGTGGTTCATTAGAAATAATGAATGTATATTTAAGTATACAATTCTAAGGGTCATGTACTTCTATTGCCTGGTTCCTGGTAAAAAACCTAGAAATAAATTTTCGGAAAAGCTCTTCTCGTAAGAGATATAAATAAATTATACTATTTTGTGCTATAAGAAGGAAGCAGCCTCGTTTCTCCAACACAAATAAACACGCTTAAATGCAAAAGGGATAATTTTATTATTGTACACAGATAAGCCTGGAATAATGTGAACTGACATGGTCATGTTTTTTGATAAAAGTTACGGTTAAAATCTTTAGACATGGATTGATTTAATCACTAATAATTACGAAAGTTATAAGTTTGCCCTACACTTACCGAGTACACAATCGGGACACAACGCGGGACGCTCCTTATAACTCGCCCGTCTCGTCGTCTCTCCACAATTCCTCTTATATTTGTTCACTATCGTATTTACAAGACATTTACACCGAGCGCCTGTTATGTAGTGTTGATTTAGGACTGATACTCAAACAGGCACGTCCCAATTGGTCTTCAGTTCATACTTCCGGTTTATTAGGTTGCTACGATACGATAACTTGATTTATCGTTGAGATAAAGCCGGAGCCAACTTTTTAAATGTTCTTTTTACAAAATTACTATTTATGAACTATTGTCAACGTGATAAAATGTCAAAATATTTACAGTCGTATATTATTCGATCCCCACTGGGATAAGACATACGAGTATATGCGGTTGCATATACATATAATCGTATGTCTAGTCTGATTAGATAAGGTTTTATCTGGTCTGATTTAAAAGTAGAAGGATATTCTTCTTCTTTTCCGTATGAAAAGGTCGCATATTACTAAGATTGGGATTTGAATAAAATTTCCGTTCTCTGGATGCCTAAAAATTTGAATTAATCATTTTGGAAGAAGTTGCATACTAGATGCAACTTTTTCAAAACGGCTTAGGGTTGTAAAAGCGACTCTTTATTCAAGCGGGGTTTGAACTCGTTTGCTATCCTTAAGGTTTTAAATTGTATGTTAGCTACCTTAGGGGTTGAATTGAATCTCTATTTTGTAACAAAATTTTGTAAACAATCTTTATCTTTTAAATCATATAATATTATAAATGAATAAGTATATCTATCTTTTGTACGAGTACAAAAATACTACCTAACTAAACGACATGAAAGCGAATAGGTCTGAGTCAGTAAGCTACATACTTAGGAGAGTAAAATCATATTCTTATGATAGTTTGAGTAACTTTTTTAAGTACTACGTGCAATATATTGGACTTATGCCAACCGTCTATCCAAATTTAGATATTCATCATAATCATACACGTGCATACATACGCCTCACGCCTACTTCTCCAAGTTAAACGACGTATCAAACGTCAGTATTTTATCGAATCTTATTTTAGTATCACTTACGTAATATTAGTCAAGACTATTGCGGTCATCTGTGTACTTTAGGAATCAAATAGGAAAATTGGGAACATATTGAAATTAAAGGTAGATAAAGTAAAAAGTAAGGCAGACAGTCGTACTAAATATTTCTTACACTGATACGAGTAGATTGTGAAGTGTAAGGTAGGCAACGCGCTTGTGACTCCTCACTCACATTACTTGAAATAGGCCCTATTATTTTAACTATTTGTTTAAGTACTGATAATATTAAAAGTTCCAATACATTTTAATATTATTTAGATCGATAATCTTACAGTCTATTAATAAAAAAGGTTTACGGTTCATCATCATCATCATATTGCATCTCTAAGTCTTAGAGTCTTAAAGATTCTTAAAAAGGGACCAAACGGTACACAATTTAGGCTTCCATCAGGTTGATAATATTGATAGCTTTCATATGTTCGTTAATAAATAAACCTTCTAACTGGGCGGAGTCACTCTAGAAAAGTCCACTAGTAATGCCGCAATCATCTAATGAATGCTTCCGGGCAGATAAGCTTCGATTAAATGGTCTCTTTATTGCTACAGGAAAGGCGCGTTCCCTTTATGTGCACATTGAGATATCTATTTTAGTACAAAGATACGACAGGAAAAATGATACGATTCCCAAAAAAAAACGTCCTAATATTTAAGTCTTTATATAAGTTCTAATAATAGGGTTTCGTCCTCTAGGATTGTTCGTTACCTGCTAAACATCCAAAGATACAACAACTTGGAAGATTGAAATTTCAATATCAAATAACTTACTCGAATTACTGTTACAAATATACCTAACACTAAAACAAAACTTTGTGTTATTAACACTTCCTTCTATTGAGAAGGGAAAATTAAAAAAATCAGGACAAAGTTTTACGCTTGAAAATATTTTTGAAACATCAGAGACAAACTCACTTGTAAATAAATCTAATCATTGATGATCAATAAAATTATCGTTTTTCATTTTTACTTTTGGTAACAAAACCTTAGCAGATACTAGTTGTCTAACTGACGACCGGATGGTGTAGTGTTTTGTGTAACGGACTGCTATTCCAAAGGTCGCGGGTTCGATTCCCGCTCAAGTCAAACATTTGTGTGCATGAACATTTAATGTTTGATTTGGTCTGGGTGTTTCTATGTATAATATGTATGTATTTACAAAAAAAAAGTATTTATGTATTTATATCAGTTGTCTGGTACCCATAGTACAAGCTCTGCTTAGTTCGGGACTAGATGGCGTTGTGTGAATGTGGTAGAATATTATTATTATTATTAATTCACTATTGTGTGATAAGATTAAAGATTAGGTAAGTACACGTAGCTACGCGCGTACGTAGCTGTGTACAATTTATCGCCTGCATATCCTTTCAGCGGGTAGATAATGACCGCAGTAAAACGTTTAAGCACGGAAAAACTGCTGCTGGAAGCCGTTATTACAATATTATGAATGGCTTCCCTCTCCACCTTACCCCGTATCGTCTTCGTGTATCACAAAATTATCGGTAAATACATATTTTGTATTAAACTTTTATTGTCTCTATTCGTGAAGTAATCTTAAATTATACAACGACATGATATTGCATTAAATTTTTTTCCCAAAGTGAGAAATTACTCTGGGATTGGACGCGCAAACACAAAACGATTTAAGATAATTGTAGGGTAGCATAGTCCGTGGAGTGTAATCGTATTGTTTTGAGCTCTTCAAGAGGGAATAAGGTACGTCTCTTGAGATCATTTTTGTAATGTACAGATACATAAGAATTATAGAAATGATATATGTGTATATCGCATGTTACAAGTAAATACACTTCCCCTGCTTTCAACGTGTCTCCCTCGCAAGAGGATGCGAGCTCTGGCTTTGCTCCGGGCGACGCTAGTAATTAGCACTGCTTTCCTTCCGCTCGCTCAACCTCCGCTACACCGCGTAAGGCACTGTACGGAGCTCGGACCCCTACGTTTTACGTACAGCAAGATTTCTTTGTTTGTACAAATAAGTCATTTTGATATTTAATATTTACATTTCTTTTGTACGCAAACGATAATAATTAATTTGACGATATACTCCTATTTAAATGGAACATCCTACCCACATTGGATACACAATTCCAGTGTTTCTCATTTTCGCCAAATAGCTTATTATAAAAATGGCATATCATTATGGGGGTTCAACATGAAAGTAATTTATTTTTATAGTCATTCGTCAACACAACAAAGAAATCGTAATCATTCTGTGTGTAAACGCTTGAAAGTGTCTATCCAGTTGGGAATGAAAGATCTTTTGTGTCATAAAAAAGAAAAAAATAATTTAATTTTAGAGGACAATTTTCTTGTTCATATTCAAATTGTCATCGCCTTTTAAATTCCTCATAATCCGTCCAATTCTGAACCGTCGAAGCGACGGGTCGCAGTAATCAAGACGGCTTCAGCTGGATTTCATTCTCTAAACCAGACGAGCGGACGACTGTAAAGGTTCCTTTCTAAAAGGCAATAAAATGTTATTATTAAAATTAGACTAAATTATTTGAAAACTACTCCCAAAGCTGGAAATTAATCCTTTTATTCTAAATTTATATGACTCTATAAGCGGCACTTGAAGTGAATTAATTGCAGTAAAACTCGACATGATGCATGAATGTGTTGCGCATTAAAAAAACTCATTACAGGCGGCAAACGGCGTGTGGCCGAGTGGCGTCTTTGAAGGCTCGCACCACTACTGCAGTATTATTCCAGATTATACCGGCTTCCATACAAATGAAATCTCGCTTAAACCCACTGCAATTTCGGAAGGAGAAAATAAGGCTCAAAATTTGTTTTACTGCACTCTCACTTTCATTAAATTCTTTTGAAGTTGTAAATGAGTGTTTTGATTAGTAACGCGCTGTAGAATGGTGTTGAATACATTTTAACCACAATTCCACCCGAATCCACAGTCTATGAGTTCTTCAGATTCAAAGATCTAGAAAGAAATGCTAGTGCCAGAGATATTAGAGGAAGCCAAAAAGAGCAAAATGTCATCACAATTATTAAAACACAAACATTAAAAATATGCAACATGGTTGACACTTCATTTCTCAAATAAGCGGAAAAGAAGCACTTAATTTTGTTTTGTTTTGTTTGTGAGAAAACAAGAGTCTTTTCATCTAAATTTTGCCCGACGTGCCATAAAGAATAATGTTTTTGGTTCCATCTACTACACTCTATGAAATTTACGAAGGTATGAGAATGTTAATTTGAAAGAGCGAGCGTACCTCTATTCGGTCAATTTGAACCGGGCCTAAGTATAGCGAGACCGGTTCGAATAACCATTACATATTTAGTCAGTATGTCCCCAAGGACTGCGCTTGTGGTTCTCGCCATTAGCGCGATTGAGCACTAGCCAACCGACTTGCATTTTACTAAGCCCACTTTGGATGCTTATTATTTTTATTGTTTAATCCAGTGACATGTATCTTGAAATTACTACATGTTTAAATTAAGACAAAAAGAGCGAATGCTATCTTATCAAACCTTTAACGCTTTAGTCATGACTGCACGCGTAGTCGATATTTCTAGGTTTCGCCTTGTATGGAATGAAGAAGACATGGTAATTCAAAAATTAAATTATATTGGAATTATACTATGGCGGTGCTAAAAAGCTTTGGTATGTTATCATTAAAAAGAAAATGTATATCCAAAGTGCTCAATTAGTAAATTGAGTACTTTGTACTGTTTAACATTAACTGTTTCGCTAAAAAGGTTTACTGTTACAAACATATATTATTCTCGTAAAGAGGTTGAAGTAAAATATCGATGCTTTGTTGGTTGCGGCAGCACCGACTCGTATAGATGCAGATGAGCTAACTATTTGTCTTGCCTGATAGCAGGGGCTTGATTAAACCGTGAAACATTTAGCGGCGCTCACCTTCTAAGCACGAAGGTGTAGTAAGAACCCTTCGCATAAACTCACGAACTGAGTATTCTTAAAAATAATTACATAGTTTTTTTGGCTATTTGGCTTACATTTAAAAAGCAAACACATGAATAGATGTTTATAATGTGTTAAGGTAACTAGCTATGACAGTAAAAGCATAATAAACTACCAATCAGTTCAGGACCTAATTAAATATTTAGAGTATTGTTTTACTTGTTAGCCAATAAATAGCCAATAAACTATGAAGATGAGAAAAAAATACATAGTTATGAGTAACTAGGGGTTAATGCCAGAAGAATTGTTTTAATTTACTATCTTTTATCTTATATATACATTTAAAAAAAACCTAAAAAAATAGAAGCCTGAATATTATAATCGAAAGAATTGAAATATAAGGAACAATGATTACTTTTTTTTGTAAACGTGAGGGGACCATTGTATCTACAGTTATATCTGGTTTTGTTTATTTCTTGCTTTGTAGTCTTTGTAATTGTTTACAACATTATATTTAATAATAAATGTTATGGGATAATGTTTGTACCTAATAAGAGATAAAGTTTCAAATTCGTCAATAATTTGCAATAGAGTAGTTACTAGCTATTGTAACACATCCATTTAGATCGTGGCCTGCATAAACTGATAGACACACGAAAACCAAAAACTTTTCTTGAGTAGTATTTACGAATCTAAACGCATATGGAAAATAGAAAGTCATTTTTCCCTACAGGTATTAATAATTTAATTAACTATCATGAAATAACAAAAAATATTAGTTTTAGTGTACCGCTAGCATAATAATTAAAGTGTGTCATCACACAACTAGGTCTGATTTTGTATTGTGTTTGATATATGTACATGCTATTGATTGTTTTGATTTGGTAGAAGCCTTGTTTTCATATTTGTATAACATTTTGTCATCGAAATTTTCAAAAAAATAAAAATTTTACAATTTAAAATTTTAGACGTTTCAATGAAACTCATGCTATTAGCTATAACACGTTACTAACTGATACAACTCGCAAATGCAAACATTGTAATTGTTTTGTAATGTAAATCTGTGAAATTTACGTTTAGATCATAAAGGTTAGAAGCAGAAAGTAAAGTCATCACAATACAATTGGTAAAACATGCGATTCTGAATTTGGATTGTAGTTCAGTAGGTTGAATGTTACTGGGAGTTTACATTGTGGTAGTTTGTTTACGCTACCTATTTTTAAAATAATCGCATGGGCACAGGCGCGAGACGAAAGCTCACACAGTGATTAGGACAGATAAATGACGGACATTACTTGTAATGAATGTTTAGGTGGTCGTAATCGCATCGCGTAAAGTGTCGGCGCCATTACTTAACAGCTGCTGTTGCCGAGATATTGCCTCAAGCACCATTTACCGTTTTGGCATGAATTTATCCTTTCACATACTAAAGGGACAGTTTTACATGTTTAGATAAAAATTAAGCGGATACATTTAATTTTGGGATTTTGTGAACTACACTCAAGAACGGGTGAGTGTACCTAGATATTAAACATTCATTCACAGTTTCTCCTGTATTTTGTTTCCCTTCCGTGAACATTTAGCATTTATAAGTTTATTATAGACACGTGTAGGAAGAGTGAAAGCAGTTAGCGTTTAGTAGGTGTGCCGATGGAGGAGTCGCAATTTCCTGCACTTAACAACACAGGAAATAATTTTGACGACTCATCAAACGTCGGACACCGATTGCCGTACCCAAACGTCAGCCTATCATTACACACCGGAGACAAATTAAGAAGCGGTAGCTTTGTTTTAATATAGCGCTTTTAAGTTTTAGCTTGCATTCAGTTGGAGCGCGACTACGCCTCGATCTTGATTAACGAAAATTAAAAGGTATTCGACCAACTTGTTCCTTTTAAATGTAAGTAGTCGGCAACAAAAGTCTACAAATCGTTGGTTGGTTCGTCTACGGCGTCGTCATCAAAGTTTGGGAATTGTGGCCATCTGCCGCGCACCGCGTCGCTCTCAGATTACCATGGAGAGCTTCGTTTAATCGTTTTATTAATACGCCGACAAATCGTTTAACTACCACTTGCTTCCGCTACGTCGCCATTGCTCACTTTACTCTATTTGTGAGAAAAGACAATTCTCCCGTATTCTATTACGTTTCTGTAATTGTCAACCATAAAATACATATTTATCCAATTTGATTTTTTTATTTTACTACATACTAAACTATATAACAGCATCTAATGTCATGTTATCAATTGTTATTTTTGATATTTTGTCGGTGTATTTCCCTTGATTCTTATCTAAATGGTGTATTATTTTGCTTGGTGTTAAAATTAAGAAATCTTTTCCGGTGTAGGCAAATTTCAAACATACCGTTATTACGACTTATAGTTTATAAACCTTTAAAACTGGTTACAAAAACTGTATTCATAAATTAATAACACTAAGAAAGCGTACTGCATTAAAATAGTTTTAGTCGCGTGTCTCATCCATGACCTGCTTCAATTCTTTAAGTTAGGTGAAAAAGCAATAAAGATATATAATTCAAAAAAAAAACAAACTAAATTTAGCATATAAATATGTTGACATTTGTTTTTTATAAATAGCTATCGATGAAGTTTGTGTAACATTTGATGTCAAGTACTCCACACTTTTTAGGATTCCGTAGTCCTAACAAGGAACTCTTATAGTTTCGCCATGTACGCATAATCAATGTCGTCGACGAAGTGAGTATGAGTACGTTCGTAACCTTCTTCGTAAAGGGAAAGGATTTGTTTTACTCGGCTATCCCATTCTGTGAATATTTAAAAAGCATTTGGGTATGTAAATACTATTTTTCGATTCTGTGACTTGTTCGACATATTAACCATGTAAAGAGCTAAATTTTGTTGTTCAGTGTATCTCCTGTCTCAATTTTATACAAAATGAAATATTGATAGAAAAATTTGAATAAGTTATTATTTGTTGATTAACATTTGCAGTAATAAACTGCGGAATCATACATTGCGTATGGCGTGACATGCACTTGGCAGGTATTTTTGGAATATTTATACATTGCAAGTAAAACATGCAGGCGGTGTCATGCAGTTTTCAACTTGCAGTCTAATTTAAGGAAGGTTATCAGCAAATAACGGTTAAATATTCCAGACGGGTGCCTAGCAGGCGGTGTTGTGACTTAGTAGTTGTTGGTGGCCCAGGTCGCCGGTGCACGCTCGCGCCTGTTATTAGCCCCCGTAAATAATACTAAGTATTAAAAGCCTCCCTGTCTGTCATATTTTCAGACAATACTTGAACTACACACTATTCAGTCTACTTAAATCGATATAAAGTAACTTCAAAAAATTTAATTGCCAAACCTGCTCCCATTTAAATAAAATAATTGTTTAAAATATTAAAACCTTGCTGTAGTTAGCATGAAACAATATGATGCAAAACTTGTTAAGAAATGTTAATATCTAAACTTTGCATGGAGAAAATAATATTAATAAAGTTTATCAGAGATGCGTCGAATTAAACTTTAATATGATATGTACCTTTATGTAAGTTGCGTGGCAAACGAGTAAAGTAACAAGAAAATACGGGAACTCAAAGTGTGTTTCCACCGAATATCGTTATATATACCATATAGTAAAAAAACATTCGATTCAGTCCATTTATTTTACAAGTTATTGAAGTTATTGATATATATCCAAAGACAGAGACAGACCAGAAAAACCCAAAGTGTCGACTACAGTCTTTTAATCATAACTATGTTGGAATATAAACACTTAGATAAGACTTACACTTAGATAAAGCATAGGAAATGAAAAGATACATAATCTGTTTTTTAATCGTTGAATCCAATGGCTCTCTTTCTTAATAAATATTTCTTTTATTCAGAAAAACTGATTGTGATGATTTAATTTTAACACAAACGAGATTAATTAAATTAAATTAAAATGTGCACAAGTTTTCACTAAACTGGCCTGAGCACCTGACCTTGACAGGTCATCATCGTCTTAATCAGATATATTATTATATTGAAATGTCATGCAGAGCATGATATAATCGAAGTTATTGAAGGTTTCTGATATGAAATGTAGAAGTATCTGGACGCATCACGACAGTGAAGCGGTATTGGCAACACGATGTGTGAAATTGACAAGCATGTCCAGCGCTATTGGCTCTGATTGGATTAGGTTCGAAGCGTGTCGGCACGCTGATGTCGAGCTCAAACGTAAAATTTTACGTGACCACTTTTGAAACGTCGACATTCGCGACACGATTGCATACCTGAGTCTCGTTCTTGTAGCTTTGATCGTTCACTACCCGCCGCCATATTATGTAAATGTACTAAAGCTGGCAATAGAGGTACTTTACTTAACTATTGACTGGTCGCCTCTAAAATCTACACTAGGAAATTGAATTTTCGCTATCGTATCTTACAGCCGCTGCGGATTATCGACAACCGATGTATAGAAATGGATACTGTTGATGATTTTATTTTTACATATGTAATTTCAATTCCCTTTCATCATATTCGACTAATCATTAAGAAACTAGGTATATAAAGGTATTTTCATATTTAAAATATTCTGGTAAACTCCAACTTTTTTTAATTTTCTCATGTTTATACTTTGTAAATAAGATTATTTTCTTATTGACAGTGCGATAACTAGTCAATTAGTGTTGACCCAACATACTCCCATCTGACTTAAAATAACATTCGATTCTATTTAGGAGTTCTATAACATTTTTTAAAAATATATTTAAAATATATTCAAAATATATTTTTTACTGATATATAAATTATTAGTATCGATTTATAAATATGCATGGCGAGAATCTTTCTCTCTGTGCTAGTACGAGTAATAATCTTGTCCTTATTTCTTAAGTTTAAATTATGAAGGTCGCTATTTTTACTAAATGTTAAGTTCAATTGAAAAAGTTACATTCTCTTACAGTGGAATGTAACTATTTATTATCATTCATAGAAATTATGATACCGTTTGTGTAAATAAAATACTTCTAATTCGCTTTATACTGTGTTTACCGTCATATCTACTTCCATCATTATAGAACGTGGTATGATATTATAATATCCACTTAACCTTTATCTTTTATTTTAATATATAACTTTCAGTTTGTATCAAAAGAATCAAGATCTACATTTACTTGTTTCACAAGTATTATATTACATAGAACTGTTTAAGAAATTCAAGAGTCCTATAGAGTGAACTCTGTGAGTATTACGGCGACCCTGATCCGCTTACCTTGATGGCCACGCGATCGAAATGTTTTATTGCACAAACTACGAGCTTGCTTTCGCGTTTAGTTTCTGTCTCTTGTATTTTTTAAGCAACCATACAATGTAAGTTGTAAAGTTCATTCAAATATAAAGTGTAGGACAAAAGAGTTAGCTGTTGATTTTTTTTACAAACACCGACTACTGAATAAATAGAATATTATTTAAAACCAATATTATTATAGTTATTTCATTTCATTATTTAGCGTTCCTGTCATTAATAAGTTAGAGTTCCGAAAATTTATAGTAGAAAAAGAAAATTAATAAACAAATAAATTGATAATACGCTGAATTTTTTAAACATGAAAATTTTACTGCTTTTATTCCAAATTATTGACTAATCTTATACGTAGATACGTATGGGTGAAAATGAATAGTAACAAAATACCTGTTGGAGATGATCTTTTTTAATTAGTTTTACAAGGAGCAAGGACCCCAAAAAGTAATTTATTTGAAAAAAAAATGTTATATGAATAAAATATATATTATATAATCGTATCATTTACAATCCCACAGTGCCTTAAGACGAAAGTCTTCAATGAGTGCGTCCAACCCGTCATGACATACGGAGCCGAAACGTGGACACTTACGGTATGGCTGGTCCATAAGTTCAAAGTCGCTCAACGTGCTATGGAAAGGGCTATGCTCGGCGTTTCTCTAAGGGATCGCATCTGGAATGAGGTGATCCGACGGAGAAACAAGATACGTTGATGATGATGATGGTTTAAAAATGACCAAGTTTGGTTTTGATTTGAGCTCAATAAAATCCTGTAAAAACAATGTTCATATATTTATGAACATTGTTTTTATTTATTTATACTTTATGCAGGCGGACTTAATGCCGTAGGCATTTTCTCCATGTCAACTTTAGGGCGATACAGCGATAAAACATGGTAGATGCACAGAAATTTAAAATGTGATTTTATGAAAAATATAGCATACTAGGATATCCACAGACCCAGAGCACTTATATTACATTACATTAGAATAATCATTACTTAATAATACATAGGTAGATTTGATAAAGAGTTTAATAAATGTTTCCGCAACAGGTATTTAAAAGTTTGCCGACTTTTTGCCAACCTGATCTCGAGAGGGAGCGCGTTCCATAACAGCCCAGATTGTACCAGGAAAGTAGAATCTACGAAGTCACAGCGGTGAGTGGGACAGTGAAGAAGTAGGTTGCTTGTAGATCTAAATGTTTTAGCGTGGTTTGCATCTAAATCTTAAAGTTGAGTAGTTAACTGGGAGAAAAGAGTAAAGAATATAGGGTAGTTAATGCTCATGTCTCTCTGCTTTGGCGAATTGGAAGCCACTCACACCATCACATCACCATAGTCGATTATAGGGAATATTAGAGTCTGAACAATCATTGCGTTAGTTTTCAATAGCAGAGAGTTCTTAAGCCTATAGAGGGCCCGCAACGAGCCTGTGACTTTCTGGCACACAGATGCAACTTGTTTCCGCCAGCTAAGAGTCGTGTCAATATACAGTCCGAGGTCTTCCCCGCTTTCACAGTATGGAATAACCATGGGTTTTTTTTTAATAATATTTTTTTCATATTGAGAATTTCGACTTGAAGGGATTGCATGCTGCAGGTCATCGACACTATATAAAACTACGATATAAATATGAATACATATATTAGAAATTTGTTATTTGCTTTCATTTGGTAGTATCAAAGCCTAGTCCTAATTAACATGTAATCAACTATCGTCAATTATTGCAATTGGTTTAACTTCAGCAATGATATACATTTTAGTTTTAATTTTCAAAGGACATAAGTATTTCAAAAAACACTCTTTCGACAGATCTAATTGTACCTACGCTACTAGCTCTGAACATGAAACTCAATACGGCAGTTAAAAAGAGTAAGTACTTGTTACAGCTACAAAGTCATAAATTCAATGTTAACCAATGCAAAACCATTTTTGCCTCCTGTACAAGTAATCTATATTTTCTTAATGCCCTCGGCTTATTCTCGTAGAGAATTTATGTGCCATTTGCAGTCATGCCTCTTTCCAGAGGTAGTATATAGCTTTTGCCGGCGACTAAGTTTACGTTATTCCATAACATTATCATTTCAAGAATCCTCTAGTGGCAGTTTTTTAAAAATAATATTTGCCCAATGTCTTTTTTCAATCCTGGATGACCGGTTAAAGAATTGGACTCGAAAGCAAAAAACAGACGAATTAATTAACTTACTTTATGAATACAGAAAGCTCGTTACACAGTATTCTTATTGCATTCACTTTGACATAGGAAGCATCCTCGGCTCTTTGTACGAGAGCATCTAAATCTCATGAGAATGTCGTAATATCCACATCTCATTACACGTAACTTTGAAGAATTATGACTTGGCAAAGTCCTTTATTGGAAATACCTTCACGAGCCTGAAATATTGCTATGTCGTGAAGAGCTAAAATTTCTAATTAGAAATTCTTTAGTAAAACTTTATTAAGTTTTTACTTACTGCAATGAACCTAATGAAAATGCCGCGCTGTCAGTCGCGCTGCTTGCGCAAATACACACCTATATCTACTCATCGAAATTAAATAAACTGTACTTTAAACCTAAAGTGTACATTTTACATATTTTCTAAAAGATTCGATAAATATTTCCTATTTTTTCGTTATGTTTAAGATTAAAAAATGTTGTTTTATTGCTGTAAAAATATTGTTAGAAGGAAGAGGTAAGGCAAACAGCCTATACGATTGCAAACTGACAAAAATAAATAATCGTCGTCTCTGTTTAAAATCTAGATATTATATAATTATAAATACTAAAAAAAAATAACTTTTCACGTAGACATGGTGTCAATAATTATTCTTACAAGAAGTATAAAAATTGTCTCTCGCTGACTTAATAAGAAACTTTTCCTGTTTTTTAACCTTTACAACCAACATTTTCTTTTACCAAATATTTGAGGATATTAATTATATTAAAATGCTAAATAAGATCAAAGATAAAACCATATATTCTCTTATTGTGTCTGAAACTATCGTCTTAATTATAGGTAGGTAGGTAGGTACAAGTGTTTGATATTGGTGCAGCTGCGTTTGTTTACACAAGAGGTCAATGTTTGGTTTCCTCATACATTTTTATGAGTTATGGATAAGGCGGTCCCAACGATGTTTGCTGTTTGCTTTTAATTGTTTGCCTTCATGCCATCATGACTAGCCCAAAATTTTAAAAAGTTACGTTATAATATGTTATAAACCTATAGTTTTTAGTAAGAAAGGTAATAGTAATAAACCCTCATGAATTAATTAATGTCCGTAAAAGTCGTATTAATTGCATTGAATTGAGAATTGATAATTATAAGACATAATTACTTAAACCTCTTTTCAAAATTCAAAGGTAAAGCAAATATAATATTTTCTAGTTTACATATTTACATACTGATTTACACGCCGTAGATGGCCCGAGGTACGTCGAGTTATCAGGGTTTTCTTTTCTAGGGTACACCTGGTTCCCCGGTAACTGGTACCCGCCACGGCGTTCGATTTTTAGTCGATTTTCGAGTCCGACATAACCACCGGTGGGTGATATCCGAGGGGATTACCACACAAAAAAAAGTTAGAAATGAAAAAATATATAAGCTTCCCTCTTTCTGGCAGAATCTTGATGCTCCGAAATTTTAAATCGCATAACATACTTGGCAGAACATTCTTCTAACGAATATTTTTAAGGCATAAAAATTATTTATAATTATTGTTTGTCCGAATGTTTATATATCCGTATTTACAATTGAATACTTTTAGGATGACAATTTTTTTTCTGCATAGTTGGCAAAGTTAAAATGCCGCGTAATTTCATTTAGTAAAACGTTTATTTAGAGCAACTATTATTTGGTACAATTTCATTTAGAATAATTTTATTAGGCATATCCCTATAAAATAGCATTTTTAACCTTAAATTAAAATATTTTCTTAAAAAGTCTTATGTCTTGCTACAAAAGTTTCTGACAGAGCAGAGACGAATCGCTGCAAAACCGACTCCACGTAGTCTTGTCTGCCCTACCTCTAAAGTGTAATTTAAGCCCGCGTAGGCGCGTAGGGGCAAGGCGGCCCACGAGCTGAATAGGAGGTGGTTTCAACGCCCGCCACAGCGGCAGAGGCTTGTCGATAGAGCCGGCCGGCAAGCCGAAGCTGCAGTGGTGCATCTGCGACCTTGAGCTCGCGTGGGACCGCCGCACACTAGGGCCAAACCAGGAAAAAATGTTCTAAACTGGCTACAGTCTTCAATTATTGTCCAATTTTTTTAAAAGTAATCTTAAGAAGATTTATAAGAATAGCTCAGAGCCCGATTTTTAACTATAGTGTAAAAATTTTTTTAACATAACCTTAAAAGTATAAAAATCTTGCTTTTTGTAAAAAGCAGTAGGTTATTTATATTTAAAAAATCTAAAAAAAAATACATAACATCTTAGCGACATTTTTCATTGCATAACCTAAGCAATAGCACGTTTCTAATTATTTTCGATACATTTTGAGGTTATGTTACACAAAAAAAGTTTAAAAACTAATAACTGGAAAATTAAATATTGCTTATTTGCATTAATTCCTATCTGCTGTTGAATTTTTGCTACACATAATATTGTATTGCAGTGTAAAGAACATATATCAATTGACAAAATTATTTTATTTAACCAACAAACCTCAAACCTCATCTGACAACACACTATCAATGCTGGTAATGTCCAATTAAAGTACGTGTTTTCTATTGATCAGCACATAATCAACAGTATTAAGACCTTATGAGTCGTAACTAAAAATTATTATGCGTAAGTAAGGTTGTATAAGTTAAGCTATTAAGCTTGCCTTAATTATAGGTTATGTAAGGAAATTTTTGATACAGTAATTGAAAATTAAATTCCACGTGAGTATTTTAGGCTACCTTTTTATTATTAGGAAATTGAAAGTTGAAAATTGGTCAATAAATGAAAGTTTGGCCTTAGTGTTATTTGAGATACATAAACTAAAATGTCTGAAAAGTATCCTAGTTACCGCAGTAATTATTTAAATTTGTTAAAAGCGGTTATAAACAGACCATTTTTTTTACTTTTCTAATTATAGGTATTCTAAAAACTTATTTTTTGTTGAACATAACCTAAAAATGTATCGTAAATAATTAGAAATATGCTTTATGCTTAGTTTATGCAATGAAAAATATCGCTAGGATGTTATGTTTTCTTTTTTTTTGAATTTTTGAAGTCTAAATAGCATAATGCTTTCTACAAAAAATATGATTTTCATACTTTTAAGGTTATGTTAAAAAAATTGAACATCATAATTAAAAATCTTATAAATCTAAATTCTATCTTTTAAATCTTCTTAAGATTATATTAAACAAGTTATTGGAAATCGGTCAATAATTGAAGGCTGTAGACGATTTTGAACATTTTTCTCGATTTGGTCCCAGTGTGCGCCGGAGCCCTGACAGATGTGCTGGATACTGCATTCTTGCTCTCATGCTGCATGCTTGCTGGCTTTATCATTATGGTAAGAAATACAGAATGATGGGATAGATAGTCTATCCATTATTATACATATGTATGAAACATATGCCAAAAGATGATTCGCACTGTAAACTGCCTGAGATATAATAATAGCTTTACCTTTTAATGACTTGATTGAATTGATATGCAATTTATGTTCAAAGACGATTCTGACTATGAACTTTCGGCAATATGATGGTTCTACTTTTTAATTATTATGGATATGAAGTTTATACCTAAAGATGATTATGACTTACTAAATTATGAGTTTTGATTGTATGATAAATGAGTGTCTGCCAAATGATTTTCTGCGAAATGAACTTTATGCTATCTGTTGTTATGCAAAATAATATTATGAAATAAAAAGTTCAGTTATAAAGGGTAGACCCAAAATATAAATGTATTACTTTTTTCGTAATAATTCGTAGCTGTTAACACCTAATTGCATTGTATTCCATTAAAACAAGCCCATGAAACGACATGTAAGTTTAAGTAACACCTTGTTCTGCAAACAAATCACAAGAGTGTATGCACTGTGACCCTCGAATGCAATATTTATGAGAATATTTTCATACAGCGGGAACGGAACGCGACGCGATACCTCCTTCAACTCCATCGTTACTTGTGCATTAGGCGTCGTACTACCAAACAATTACATTAGCCGCCCATGCATAGTTTGGCACAGAACCAACGTCACTACCACTCGTTGAGCACGAACGACTATTTCCAACTGTTATTGTATGTTGAATTTGAGTTTATAGCACTTCTTACGAAGTGGCAAATCGATACCCATTTTACGATCGACTGTTCAAATGCTCAATGTAAAAGATGTAGCGAGATACAAGAATGAATACCGGTATACTCTGGCGTGTTTAAGAATACTACATAAAGATAAATCATTTCTTGCATTGTATTACAGCTGTTACAGTTGTGAACTAGTTTAATTTAAAATACTTTAGTTTAAATTTATTTTTGTAATAAAAATGCATTGTAGATTACTCCATATTAATTAGTAAGGCAAATGTTTTGTTTGTGGTTTCCAAATGGGCAAACCTGAAATTTTGTGGGCAAATCTATTGTACCCTACAGTTGGAAATGAGAATACTCACACGGACAGACAGAATTGCAAAATCGCTAGACTCGTAGGAAAATAAAAAAAAACTACGTTTAAAAAAACCGACTTCAAAAACTAAAAAGCATAAAATAACATACAAACAATAGTATTTTATTAATATTAAAGGTTTGCATAAGAGGTGTATTAAATTTAGTCTTTATTAAGTTATTTTATACTTTTTAGTTTTTGAAGTCGGTTTTTTTAAACGTAGTTTTTTTTTTTTTACTTTTTAGTGTCTTACATAGGTTGTTTTGTTAACTACAGTAGGATTTTTCTAGATTATATCAGGTAAACTATAACATTTCGTTGCTTTTTATTGTCATATATCTAATAGTATTTTTTTTAGTTTTCAAAAAGTAAGTAGCTATGGGTACGCCTACGAAAGGTGCAGCGCGCCTTAAACAATATAGATCCCAAGAAACGGGAACGGAAAAAAGGAATCGACTCGGAAAAAATGCTGTTCGAAACTCTATTTCACGTTCTTGTGAGACAGAGATCGTGAAGAACGTTTGTTAGCTATGAAAAATTATATAAAATTACGTTCACGTCAAGAAACTTTTGAACAGTATGAGTCTAGACTCGCTAAGATTCAAGAACGTCTTGCCAAAGAGACGTCTGAAATGGTAAACGGCCTCCGCATAATGTCATTCCTGTAGATGTTAACAACTGTGGTGGATGGTTACACAGCATTAAAATAGGGATAGGCTCTAGGGTGATGCTGAGAAGAAATATGGCGGTCTCTGATGGATTAGTCAACGGAGCAATGGGTGTAATAAAAAAAATCAAGTGGCCAGCCCTTCGCCGTGACCAACTAGAAGCAGGAGAACTGCCCGAAGCAGTAATGATTAAATTTGATGACGAGACGGTGGGCACTAGGGTAAAAGATGCGGAGGGCCTAGTTTCAATCGCATCAACATCTGCAACTTTTCAGGCCAATAAAGGTTACAGTGATGTCGAGAGATTTATGCTGCCACTAATTTTAAGTTGGGCTGTCACCGTTCACAAGCTCCAAAGTACGACATTGGAGAGGGCGGTGATAAACCTCGGAAAAAATTTTTTTGCAAAAGGTCAGATATATGCTTAGCATGCTATAGCTTTAAGTCGAGTGAAGAATTTAGATGGCGTGGCATTAAGTGATTTGGAACCATCTAAATTATTACACAAACCACATGATGACAAAGCACTACAGGAAATGCAACGATTAAGACAGTTAAATCTAGATTAATTTTTTTACTTATTTTTAAAATTTCCTTTTTATTTATTTCTTCGTTCCGATATTTTATATGCAATCGTATTGGTTATAATATTTCTCAATTTCTCAACTCCGCAAGCTCGCTCCGCTTCAATGACAGGTAGCCTAAGACCCACTTATCGGGACACGGGTTAATAGTAATATATAATCAACTTAAATGAAAACTCCTAAAAAGGCCGTACACAAACTAAAATTATATCATCCAAGTAAACAATAATATTCATTAAAAATGTTCATAAAATAATATATAATCAACTTAAATGAAAACTCCTAAAAAAATGTTCATAAAATAATATATAATCAACTTAAATGTAAACTCCTAAAAAGGCCGTACACAAACTAAAATTATATCATCCAAGTAAACAATAATATTCATTAAAAATGTTCATAAAATGAAAACTACTGGGCCTAACTATGTTAAATTTTTATGGGACCAAATGGCAACTATTCCGCATCAAACTAAAGACGAATCACGTAAATCCGATCATAAATCTCAGAGTAATCGGTGTACATACCTAAAAAAAAAAATACCAATCGAATTAAAAACCTCCTCCTTTTTGAAGTCGGATAAAAAATTACAATGACATGTATCGAGCATTCTCCTGTAACCAATACAAAACTTTTAAAGAAATGCTACTTTACACGGAGCGACATATGCTGCGCTCGGAACCATTTCCATTTAACAAACAGGTGACACCCTATTTTGTTTTGAAAAGTTTCTTAAAAAATGATTAAAAGTGATTATGTACCTAAATATCTTTCTTTGTATCATTAAACAGTATTCAAAGTCAATTAAGTTATAACATTTTCAGTATTCAATGTTAAGCGATATGCTCTAAGGAAGACAAGTTTACCAGGGTAAACATTCTTACTTTCATGGATCAAATCAAATTACATCATAAGATTGAAGTATGTACAATAGTAACTAATTGTCTGACTATACTCCTAGTCTTAGTGCGCAGTTTTCTGATGTGGTCAGGCAATCAGTAAACTTCTCTTAGCTAATAGTAAGGTTTTCTGTTCACAAACGACCATGATCTGTACGGTCATATTGTCATTAAAGTGGTAAATGTTTTTATGAATCAGCAAAGATTAGTAATATTAATTAGGATTCATATAAGGATTCATATAATATTCAAATGAACGACTGCACCAAATTGAAAACTTTTTTGTGTTCGTTATTGTCAGGACAAGGTTCGTATAAAATATAACCTCCTCCTTTTTTTGAAGTCGGTTAAAAATTTAAAAAAGCGGACAATTTTTTTTTAAATCTCATAATTTGAAAAGTGAGTGAGTGATTGAGACAGAAGACTATGAGAGATCTATACCTATATTATAAAGAGGTAATGTTTGAGAGTTACTTTAGTGTGGGATAAAAGGGCTGCCTTTAGCCAGGCTTTATATAATATAATGCTACGACCAAATCGAGCCGTGTATCAATTAAAAATGTTGTGAAAAATGTGTCAAAATCTATTCCTCTTGAGAGAAGCAGACGAAGTCGGGGTAAGCTAGTATTATATATAAATTGCTTAGGTCGCACGTACTATTTCGTTAATCTTTTCGAATTTGTAAATTTTGTATATTTCTTTTCCATTATTTCTTTAATTACCTTTTTTATTAGGTTCCGTTTTATTGTCCGTGTGGTGATGGATTAAGAATACGGAGTGTCACCACCCCTATTCATCCCTTCGAGCAAACTTCGCAGGACAACAGCACTGCAAAGAGAAGGTTAACCTAAAACAAACCGTATACCAACCCATCTGGCCAGCGTAGTATAGTAGGCCAAAACCTCCTTTCTAAGGAGAGGCCTATATCCAGCAGTGGACTAATATGAAGGTTGATGTGATGACGTGATATTTATTTAATATATGAAACTTAAATGAATATTAGAACTTCAGTCGCTAATTTTCGGCTTATCATATTAGTTTCGGATCACATCATTTGTTTTGACGAGTCCATCATATTGAGTTTTATAACGATGGCCAGCAAGGAGGTAGATAGTGTAGTGACACACTAGTAGACACACACAATGTTCTATCTATTATTCTACATTTTTAACAGGTTTTTTGATTTTCAAACTTATAATTTTTTTGTTTTCTTAGTTCTCCTGTAGGCAGCAATTTACTCATCCAGTTTACCAATAGATAATACAAGAATATTAAAAAATAACCCTTATTTCGTACATTAATAATAATACAAATTGATAAGTACCTATCGATGAGAAAAGGACTAGACCGTTAAGGCTCTTGTTGTATCTCGCACAAAGAAATCTTAAAGAAATGTCGGAATTATTCTTTAACTTGGCAATATCGGGAAAGACGACGGTTGTGCGCCTCAGGACATCATGATATTAATCGAAGCAAAGCTGATTATGCAGTTGTTTCTTGGACTGTCTTTCACAAAGTTATTATTCCGACATACAATTTCCTGACTATTTTAAAAAATTAAGTTTTGTTTGCTTACTATTGTTTCGTTTCACAAAGGAACCTTTGCAAAGCTTTATAAATTTTAGTGTCTAACTTTTGGTTTCGAAAGAACGGTGGGCTGTTCTATGCCATCGTTTTTATTTATAAATAACGAAGGTTTTTTAGAGCCTTTCAACGCCAGGAAGCGTGTACGTGCGCATACCCACAACAGTGTAAGCATCCATAGGGTGTAGTTAAAGCTTAAGTTCTATTAACTCGTAGCCCACGACGATTTCGATCGGTTTAAACAAATACATATGTCTAACACCTTATCTTTCGCACTCAAAATGAATTTAAATAACTACAATGGTTATTATTTTGTGTACAAACTTATAAAGTAAACGGCTATAGGGTTTGTGATCATTTATTTTATTACATAATAATATGCATTACACTCCTTATACACAAACTCACTCAAGTTGCACTCCTATTTAAAATATTAATATTATTTTACAAATTGTAACTTTTTTACGTACCGTATTGTAACTACGTATGGAATTCATTGAGATTAACTCTTGGCTATTGCGATTGCTGGGTTCAATAAACTTATTACACTTGACAAATTATTACACATTGTTTGTATTTACACCACATAACAAGTAATTCAGTTGATGTAATTGTAACCACAGTTACAAAGTTCACATAAGGTTTTGAGATACATTTTGTGAATGCATTGTGTCGACCTACTTTCAGATTTCTTTTAAGAGACGACGGCACATTCTTTGTCTTAACTATTTTCTTTGTGAATAGTTAGCGTGGAAAATTTCTTTATACTCAGATATTATGTTGATAAAATCAGGGCAATGTTTCCTTTGTGTTCAGATGTAATCGACAAAGGCAAGTTTTATAACCGTAATAACTAAGTATGTAATCGAGAAGTTGAGAGGGCATGCGGGTTTTACTTCACCGAGGAGCGATATCTCTGTTAGTTTACAAAATATTTGGTTTGTACAACAAAATTCTAATATTTTTCATTCATACATCATCCAGTCCCAAACCAAGCACAGCTTGTACTATGGGTACTAGACAACTGATATAAATACATATTTATTATTATTATTTTGTGAAATACGTACATAGAAACACCCAGATCACACATCAACAGTATCTGCACACAAATGTTCGATGTTTTGGCGTAGCAGTTGTTACACAAACCACTACGCCATTCGGAAGTCAGTGTATATACACAATATAGTGTAATTTTTTTATAAATAATGCATAAGTAAATTAAATTATAAGTCATTTATATTATTTATAAGTAACCGATATTAAATTGTGGTATCGAAATGAAAGATAGAAAGGTACGGAGGGACTTGTGATGATCCATAAATAGATATTCGATTTGCAGATAGAGATATTTCCAGAATTGTTTAAAGTGAAATCGCATTAAAGTAATGTATCAATGGAATATTAAGCAGTTGATTATGTGAATTGAAGCAGACATTCCACTTCGAAATGAACCACGTCACTAAAAATATGGACTTATTTTTTTTGAAAGACAACTTTCACACTAGGAATATTTCCTGTCGCGGGGACTCTAAATGTTTCTGAAATATACACAAAGAACACACATACTCAGGACAACAATTTGTCGATCACACAAAGTGTTGTCCCATGTAGGGATCGAATCCACAACACTCAGTGCAGTAGGAAGCAGCAGTGCAGTATGACACATTCTATAAAACTAACGATTTGTAAACACTAAAAGATTAAAGTGAGCGGTTTAATTTGGACAAGTGTAACGGGATTGCATTCATGTGTAGCATCCGGGTACGCCTGTATCGTAGCACTTGTACTCGTAGCTAAAGTGCATCTACGCCGTAGTTACGTAGCCACGACGCCCAAATACCTTACAAGCGGTTTTAAGCTGCATTTATATTAAATGGGTCTGCCGCGAATGCCGCTTTTACTAAACACCCCGAGGAACTCGAGATAAGTAGTATCGGTAACAAGAGCGATAAACTCATGTTAAGTAAAATTTATAAGGACTGGTAATATTCGTGTCTATAATCTTTATTTGGTCCTCATGTTGTAGTGATTTTTTTTGAAGAATAGTTACAACGTTTTGTATGTATTTCCAATAGCTATTAATGTAGTGGTTAGCGGACATAATCAAACGTTTACACACAAAACAAGCACGCACGTTCACCTGGCAGCTTTAAAAAGATCTATACCTATAAAATCTATTATTCCTTTGTAAATATGTTTGTGTTAATACTTTTCTACCTTTTGTGACTTTCTGTAATAATCTCGTGTTAGTTTTTTATATCAATTTTTAAGTAGAAAAACAACAGTTTCAATAAAAGTTAGCTTAGCTTAATGTGTCAAAACATTTAGTTACTTTTTAATAACGGAACTCAAAACCCGCAACTAAGAAACTGTATTTCTAATTTCTAGCATATTTTGTAAAAATTACAGTTGCAAAATATTGTTTTTCATTAGAAACGTGTTTTGATCGCTGTTTGAGTGGCTCCACTTTAAGATTGGCTGGGCATAGCGACGATCGGCCTATGAGCGCGCGATTTGCAAGATCCGCTGTATCACTGCCGAACAGACCCAAACAATCCTACTGTTTTACTCACTACTATGTACCGATTTAAGCACGTATCAATGACGATCATACCATCGACTAGGAAATCCATACATAGTTTTCAAGCTACTAACTTACTTTTATTAAGCTTTTTTGATTGTTTTTAAAACTGCATTTTATTCAGTTTTTCAAAATTATTACCGACTTCAATCAAATGATGAGTTATAAAAATTTATTTATAAGCCGTTCTTTATTTGTTAATGTTCGTAGGTGTGGTTAACTTTAAAATCAAAGAATTCAATTATAAACAAAACATTCACTGAAAGCGGTTTACAAATGGTAAAGATAACGACAAAGATATTTTTAGTCGAAACGATACACAAGAGCTTTGAAAGTGGTTATTTTTTCTTAATTAAGAGAAAAATACTCAATTATTCATATTTATCAGATACCATTTTTTTATTCATTTTCTTTTAAAGATTTACTATGACGGAGGACCAATGTCTGGGTTGTTTATCAAATGAGTGACGTCATCAAAGTTATCATCATTCTCCAAAAAGCATGACGGATCTAGCGAGAATGATCTGCTCTCCCACTGTCGCTCATTTTTATACTAAACACGTCCCACGTGGTGTTTTAGGTTAGTATTGAATTATAATAACTATTCATAAAATCGTTTCATTTCATAGTTACCTAAAACCGCAAAGCGTTGTGAAAACTTTAAGGATAAACTTAAAGCTGCTTTTAATAATTCAGTACTCTGTGTAGAGAATAACCCTAATACTTATTATAATAGTTTTTTTGAAACTTTCTCTTCAACATTTAACACCATTTTTACACCAAAAACGCTAGTGGTTAAAGGTAACGCCACATTTAGTGAATGGGCTACCCCTGGCTTACTCAAAAGTAGGAAAAGATTATACGAGCTATACGATGAGAGGAATTATAATAAAAGTGAACAGTTTCATAATTATGTTAAAGAATATTCGAAGCTGTTTAGGAAACTTTGTAAACTGGCTAAGTCTCGTTTTATTAGTTCAAAGATTAAAAGTAGTAATGATAAGATTAAAACCACTTGGAAAATTATTAATAGTGAAACTGGCAAAGATCCAAACCGTGATAATGAATTTAATTTAAACATAAACAATACATTTATCACATCAAATGCTGAGGTTGCTGCTGCATTTGAGAATTTTTTTACTAACATTCCTGTATCAACTACTAAATCTTTGAACTCCTCACCATACCTTGCAGAATCAATTTTAAAAGAGAATGTTAGAAGAATTGATAGTGAATTTAAGTTCCAATATGTGTCCCCCTTTGAAATTATTAAAGCCTTTAACACTATTAATGTTAAAAAAACAACCGACCTATGGGGAAATTCTGTTTTAATTACTAAGACAATTATATCTCTTGTGGCTAATCAATTGTCATTTACATTTAATCAATGTGTTGATAGTGGTGTATTTCCTGATCTTATGAAGTCTACTAAAATTATTCCCTTATTCAAATCTGGTAGTACATCTGACCCAACTAACTTTAGACCTATCTCAGTACTACCAGTATTTAGTAAAATTTTTGAAAAAATTATGTATGATCAATTGCACAGTTTTTTTTAATAATAATAATTTATTGCACAATAGACAATTTGGTTTTACAAGGGGTCGCTCCACAACTGATGCTAGTGTTGAGCTAGTAAAACATATATTTGATGCCTGGGAGGATGCCCACGATTCTCTAGGTATCTTTTGCGATTTATCTAAGGCTTTTGATTGTGTTGTTCATGAAACGCTGATCAGGAAATTACAGCACTATGGTATCAAAAATAAAGCCCTGGAACTACTTGCCTCATATCTATGTAATAGGATTCAAAAGTTGATATTAATGGTGAGCGGTCTCCAGGCTCTGTGATAGAAATGGGAGTTCCACAGGGTTCTATTCTCGGCCCTTTTTTGTTTTTAGTATATATTAACGACTTACCTCACTTTGTCAAGGACAATCTCGAGATTGTGTTGTTTGCAGATGATACATCACTATTATTTAGACTAAAACGGACACTTTCTGATTTCACATTTGTAAACAGCGCCATTTCGAAAGTGGTTCATTGGTTTGATGTCAACAATTTACTATTAAATGAACAAAAAACTAAGTGTATACGTTTCACTATGCCAAACGTCAAGCCAGTGAAAACTACTGTGATAATTAAGGATGTCGGGCTGGACCTTGTGGACACTACGACATTTTTAGGTATAACACTAGATGCTAAGCTACAGTGGGGCCCACATATTGATGAATTGTCGAGTAGACTCAGCTCAGCAGCATACGCAGTAAGGAAAATCCGAGAGTTGACTGATGTTGATACAGCACGACTTGTTTACTTCAGTTACTTTCATAGCATAATGTCGTACGGTATTCTGCTGTGGGGGAATGCTGCCGACATTCAAACTATTTTTGTGCTGCAAAAGAGAGCTATTCGAGCACTTTATAATTTAGGCAATCGTTGTTCATTGAGGCAGAAATTTAAAGAAATAAATATAATGACAGTGGCAAGTCAATATATTTATGAAAATGTAATATATGTTCACAAAAATAAAGATAGCTTTTTGAAAAAAAGTGATGTACATGCCATAAATACCAGAAATAAAAATAAATTTGTTGTACCCGCCTCTAGGCTCCAAAAGATAAACAAGTCTTTTCGAGGTCAATGTGTCCGATTTTATAATAAAATCCCAAATAATATTCAGGAGTTGAGTATTAACAAATTTAAATCCGCAATAAAACGTGGCTTGTGCCAGAGGGCCTACTACTCGATTGTGGATTACATGGAGGACAAGAATGCTTGGGATTAATTAGCGCAGGCTATTTCTTTCTTAAGTAAAAATGTGGTGTGGCTAGTATGTTTTTTATTATTTTTTCTATTTTTTTATGTTTCACTTTATTTTCTCTTGTATTCGTTTGTTCTTCTTAATCTTGTTTTCTCTTCCTTGTTTTTTCACCTTTAAGTCCTTAATAACGGACATACTAGCACACATCAAAACAATGTTGTGATATATTTAATAGTGCCATTGTATCTACTTGTGAATTGCAAAAGAGTGGCCATGAGTTTGTTTGCCCTTTCTTCTCATAAGGCTCAACCCCTTGGAAACGGGCGGTTGTAGATCGGCACAGGCATAGATTTTGTATGGGTTTGATTTTGTTAAATTTATTTGGTTACTATTTGACAAAACAGAGATTGTTGCTTTTGTGTGTGTTGATCTATGACTTTAGAGTCTACATGGAAGACGATTTCAAATAATTTTGAAAATTTTATGAAATAAAGAAAGTTTGAGTTTGAGTTTTGAGTTAGTTCTTACATGAATTTAGTGATTAATAATTAAATTACTCGAAGTAATTAGTAAGTATTAAGTATATAAGTATTCAATGAGTCAATCTAGCTTTAATAGTACAAGCTCTGCTTAGTTTGAAACTAGATGGCGTTATGTGTCAGATGTCCGAAATATTATTATTATAATAAAAATTAATAAAATAAATAACAACTATAATAAAAATTAATAAAATAAATAACAACTATAATAAAAATTAATTATACTATCACGTCATTTCACCATCTTAGCAGATTTAGAAAGTATTAAATTAGTCAAAAATAATTTGTAATTTAATAATTAAACAAATATAATTTATAGTACACAGTATTAAATATTATACAGCAAATCTAATTCTATTTTCATGACAAGCGAAATACAAATATATAATCTTAATACATTTGAGCCCTTAGGAAGTATAACCTATATTTTAAAACAGATAGGTGTCAAAACAAATGTATTATTAAAGTCTAGTTTGAAGGGTGGAAACATTTATGGAATGTTGGTTCAGCCTTCACTAATAAATATTAAATTCAAATACTCTAATAACAGTTTCGTGTGATGTAATTTAAAATGAAAATTATCTAAATGACAGTTTACAGGTGACAGTTATTTTAGCTTCGGAAGTAATAAATAGTTCAAAGGGAATTAATTTTGTAATTAGGGGCGTATCCTGTAGCCACGGAATAGTCATACAATGCGATTGCGACATAACTGCCAATTTTCGAATTGTGATCCGCATGTCGGCATTTATTGCATAGCACGTCTGTAATTTGCATACGTTTGAATATTAAGTATCGCAAGCGTCATGGTTTGAAGCTACTTTAATTGAATGGTTCGATTTATGTTTATTATTTCCACTTTGTGTTTTATTGTTAAATGACGAGGTATTTATTATACTAGCTGTCTCTGATATACACATACATTATATGTGATGAAATTGGTATTTATATTTGTGTATTTTTGCAATTGCAAAAGGGTTAACTTTGTTCATTATAATTTTTTTAAATAAAAAAAATAAGTAAGTGTATTTTGAAACGAAAAATATTTTGATCGATGTCACTTGCGATAACACAGGATACGTATCAAAAGTGCTAAATATTATAGTTTTATTTAAACGTGCGCTAAAAAAAATATTGCCAATCATTGTTAGTGTAACTTAATAAGTTGATGTTGCCTTGCAACAACTAAGAACAAAACTAACTTTAGCGTGATGATTAGTCGAGGTTACGGTTCTAATAGGCAACTCTCCTGCTAGATAAATATGAGTGTATCTGTGTAAAAATGACGGTACATATGACTCAAATTAATATAATACTTATACATCTGAAATTGAAAGCAACACCTCACACCCAAAAGAGGACTGTCATAAATAACTAGTTTTTTTTTCTGTTTTTCTTTTATACCTTCAGGCATTACATATGCTTTTATTCCAGTTTTTATTATAAATATTATCTATAATATAATATGTGCACTAAAAAGACCAAGATGAAAACAAAATCTTGTTATGATGGGCAAACATTCAAGGCACAGGTTAATTTACAGTCACACCAGATATCTGGCAGCAGGCAGATAAGTTATTTATAAGAAGTCGTCTTGTAGACGACTTCGTGTACTAGGTTCTACGTGCTCCTTAAACTAGGAACGTTCTCTACTAGACTGAAGTGTTCGTACAAATGTACATTCGTAGAAACTCAAGTCTTTGAGTTTCCTTTCTTTAAAATATGTTATGAGGGGAGGTTGAATTGAAACTGGCGTCATTACTTAGTATGCATTGGGCGCCGCGACGTGTAGCGATTGCCCCCACGACTGTATCGAAGCTCCGGTCACGTTTTTCCAATTGTTTTCTGACGACGTGTATCATTCTTTTAAATCAGATTTCATGATTTATTGTCGCATCGTACATCGGCCTCGGTACAGCCGAAAGTCAGAAACAGTAATGTTTCTTTTTTCGTAAACTCATATGACATATCAGTATCATTTGTGCTACGAGTGGCAGACTCAATTTTGCACACGTGGACGATCCACAATAGCGTCTTTAGTATTCATGGCTCTGGCGGAGATATGGTATGACATTTGCAATTTTTGTTTCATTAAGAATTCAGATGTAAGGGATTGTGGGGAATGAATTGTTACGGTGCGGTGTTGGTCCTATTGTGTTTCGTAAATGTTACTACATTGATATTTGAATGTATTATTATTGGGTTTTAATACGGTGCGCTGAAAGGTCAAAATTTTGCCATAGTTAGACATCTTTCTCAGCCTGGAAGGTTAGTTATATTTATTAGTTGAAGATATAATTAATATTTCTATAACCCATCTTATGTTTAAACTTGTGATACATTAGCCTTAATAATAGATAAGGTAATCGTTGGATCATAAGATTACATGGATTTGGAGGCTGGTAATAAATGCTTGTTTAGAGACGTCTCAGTGCTCAATAGGTTTAATACCGGTATCGATCACTGACTGTTCAAAGGTTCTGTGAATATCGACCATAAGGCTGAACGTGTCCGTTTGATGAAATCCAGACGCCGACCAACTCCGCTTCAAGCCATTATAGGATCTGAAACGTTTCAGTCAAATCTGGAAAACCGATTCGCTGCCGTAGAAACCACAACAGATGTAAACCAGAACCTCGATAATGTAGTTCGGATCCTCAGAGAAGAAGGTACAAGATTTTATGATAGGCAGCGTAAGGGCAGGAAGTCAAAGCTAACATGATTAATAAACGAATGGGTAGCCACTTGAGTTGCTTGCGGAATTCCGACACATGATCATTCTTTCTTAGGCCAAATATAAAGCGAATTCACGAATTCTGCAATCGCTCAAGCTTATCCCAAAGTTCTTTAGTAGCGTCTAGGAAGGACACATCAGCATAGTCTAATAGGGGAAGGATAAGTGATTGTAAAAGACAGATTTTGGTTTGAAAGGGAAGAAAAATTTGAAGGCGCTTTAGGGAATGATAGGCATTAAAGACTTTTTTACTTACCTCAGCAACATGTGTAGTCCATGACATGCAACTGTCAATGAAAACACTGAGATTTTTCTCAGAAGACGAGTAAGGTATGAGAACATTGTTGTAAAAACCTGCCACCAATAACTATTGCTTTAGATTTCGCGGGGTTGACAAACAGTCCATACGATTTAGCCCATGTATTAATGTTCTTAAGATCATAATGGCAGCGACGGCCTCTGCAAGATTGTCAACCTTACAATGACGATATATCTGTAAATCGTCTGCTTAGAGATCAAATTGAGAAGCTATAACATTAGTGATAGCATTGATGAATATTGGGAAAAGTAGAGGAGATAGAACGCCACCTTGGGGAACACCCGCATTAAGGTCACACCAGTTAGATGAGGACTAAAAGGAGCGTACCAGCTGCGTTCGGCACCGAAGATAAGAGCTAAACCATGCGATTACAGAATTAGAGACATTCAGAGAGGAAAGGATACCCAAGAGGATGTCGAAATCAACAGAGTTAAAGGCGCTGCTAAAATCCAGTAGGAATTTTGTTCTCCATAGCTAATTGAACGTCATCTGTGATTTTGACCAAGGCAGTTACAGTGCTGTAGCCTGAACGAAACCCAAATTTGTATGGACTTAGCAGGTCATTAGAGGAAAGGTAACTGATCAGTTGGGTCCGGACGGTACTCTCAAGTACCTCAGTACCTCAATTGGGACACTGAGGAAGGTTTGGAAGTTGTAGGCAGAGGTACAACATTGTTTTTTTTTCAGGATGATGGAAACAGACTTTCCTGGAGGGAGAAATTGATGATGTGAGTGTCAACTGGAAGGAAATAACCCACAATAGGCTGCAACATTTGTAGTTGAATAGGTACCATCATCACCTGTTGCCTTCGTGGATATAGATAGGATCTATTTCTTCGTGTCATTTTATGTAATTGGGTTGAATGAAACTTTAAATACATTGTGGCATAGGAAGACTAGAATGGTGATTAAGAGTAGAAGTTTTATCAGGAGCACCCACCAAGATCGGTGGCGTGGGAAAATGCTTATTGAAATCTATGTTAGGTCCGCTGTCGTTGGCAATTTGACTAATACTAAGGGATTTTAGAAATTACCATACCTGTGATGTGTTGAAATTTTTTATAGAGTCATGAATGTGGCGCCTTCTAACATCTCGACACAGACGACTACAGCGGTTTCGAAGAGATTTGTGGACCGACCAGTTATCTTCAGAGGGTCTTTTTCTGTGTTTTATTTGGCCTTATTCCGTCTGGACATAGTTTTATCTTTTACGTAGTTACATTTGAGTGCAATACGATGCGATATAGATAAGAGCAGAAGTAAACCGTAAATAATGTTTCGAATTTTAATAGACCACGCTTCTCGGGCTTAATACTAAAGATTAATAAACACTTTTGATTACTCGACGAGGCAACGCGACGCGACGTTGTGGCTGTGCAGAGCAGTTCGGATTTAAGCTGACAGAGCTTAGGTATAGTTTTTTAAATTAATTTACAGTATACTTTGAGAATAAGAGATAGATAATGATTGCATAATTAAGATAAATGACGACAAGTTTTAAAATTATGAACTCAAGATTAATTGTAACTCAATTTGTAATAGTGCTATGTAAAATAGAATTTATTTTTAAATTTATTCTGTGGGGTCTTGGTGATATATAGCAGATTTATTTAAATCTGCTCATATTATGCTTATAGATACCGGGTGTGTTACTCCTTTGCCTATTCTTTCGGATTAACGCGACGTTATATTTTTTTAACTATGTGTTTTAATTTTAAAATATTCGCGTTTTTGGGGTTTGAGTACTTAACTAAAAAAATATGTGCTGACATTAATATCTGTCATTTATTGACCATGATTCTAAAAGGTAATATTTATGAAGTCTAAAACCCAGTTTCATTCGCTATCCATCACGCCTGGTGTCAATAATGTTATCATATTGTGAAGTTAAGGGATCAATCATCGTAACCTAATAGTGCTGTTCCAAAACTAGGTTCCGTAGGACGATTACTTTTTTAGCAAAATCCGCTCGAGTTAACGTTCCCGTAATATACACATTAGATAATTATGTACATAAGTACTGTTACTTTTCAAGAGCGAATTCAGCTTTAGTCAAAGGACATGTATTGCTAATGCGACGCGTTTTGCACTTTCTAAAATTTATTAAGTTTATTTCTGATTCTTTCAATATCAGAGGCTTTCTAGTTTAACGGTATGCTTAGACTAGTTTAGGAATAACTTCTTAAATTATACATATAATTGTAAGAGAACTGAATCCACTAACACCTCTTTTAACCACTTCCTAATATAACATCTTAGATTTGCAATTGTTAATAATTTTCCTGAATAAATTATAAATGTTATTGTAATCTCAAGGTAAGTAGTTTTCCAAAAGACACGATACGTTTTTGACACTCATTTAGACGTGAATTTATTGTGCTTAATATCGGTATTTACATACCGTTCTTAAAGTCCATTGTCATTTTTGGGAATGAATTTTTGATGAGCCACGTCGTCTCGGTTAAATGTCACTCTCAGCGAATTCTCTTTCATTTTGGATTGCTGTAGTTTAAGAAACGTGTCGCTCCATTCCTATCTAACTGATTTTCCCCCCGGGTTCGGTGTTATCTATTACACTGACGTTAAAATTAGCTAGTGTAAGCCGAGGGAGCTAATTTTCGACAGGCGCTTTTTCGAGACGTCATATTTGCGGGTGGCCCAAGCCAGAGGCCCTTTGATTTAATGACTATCGTCGTGGTCCACCCCATTATAGCCCGAACGTAGTCAACTCGGTCCTCGTGCCACTTCTAGTATGGTGTTCTTACACCAAACCTGATATCATACAAAGAAGTTACAAAATTACCTTTCTATAAAAAGAGTCAATTTACACCGTTTTCATGGGCACATACAAATACATTTTCAGTGGGATATACACTATAGTAATACGTAATAATAATAAGACAAATCCATTAAATCGAACAACAGTTGCCTTAAATTACCAAGAAGTGTGTGTTGGAATAATACAAACTCACCTGCGTATAGTAAGTGTAGTTCAAACTCCAAGTGGACTTTAATCCTGATTGTGGCTATGACTAACTTTGCTTTTGCCGTTGTTTTAGTTATAATGGCGCTCTTTGGTAGCCAGGGAATTATAGCTAATGCAACAAGCATTCGTGATGTGTGATGGAAATACATTGTCTATTATTAACAGAATATTAAAATAGAGTTTTGATTACACATTTGTTTTTTGGAATTAAGTATTTTGGGATTTCTTTTCAGAGATAAACTGTTATAATTTTGCCAAATAAATTTATTCCATTATTAGTTTTCATTAGTATGCTTAATGCAGCAAGGCAAAGTTAAGACTATGTTTTTGCTGAAGAAATACACGTAGAAAAACACATACAGTTTAGATCATACAAGTATAATGTGGGGACTGTATTAAAATTTATGTCATTTACACATTATTATTCTTGTTTAGGATTTCATATATTTGGATGATGCATAGTATTTATTTGCTGTGTTGTTAAAATATCTTGCAAACGACAGTTTTTATGCACAAAACCATGATACGCTTGATTTATCTATACAAATATTTAATAGTAGATAAATGTTTGCTTAAAATAGGGTGACCGATCGAAGCACCGAAGCACCTCTCACAGAAAACTTTTACTTATTTTTAGCCTTTACTAAACTAGCCTTTACTTATTTTTTTACTATAAGACAAATATGACACTTTCCTGTATTATTCTGCTATTTGTTTATATAATATGTTTTAAAACATTATTTAACATTTAACATTAATATTAACTCCTATGCAAGAAAGCTTATGCGTTTAAATTATTTAAAGCTTACCATTGACGTAAGTTCTAAAGAACTTAGAGTACCTTTGAACTCTGTCCGTTTGTTTAATATCTTTTGACAATCCGATAAACATGTAAATTAGGGATAACAAAAAATTATCATCGGATAGATTTAAGCGGTAGTTTTAATTGATTTAAAAAATAGTAAAGGTTTACTTTACTGATATTATTGAATTTGTTCAATATAATTTTACCCTTTTTTTTATTTTTCCGTGCGGAAATCTCCCCTGTTTAAAATATGACACATGATATATTTATACACAAACAATAGTTAATAATATTTTAAAAAACTTTTTTTCCTATTTATAAATTATTTTAAGAAATACTGAGTGACTAGGTGCGCTGAAGTGAGCTTTTAAAATTATTTCGAAATTCTATATACATACATCTAGGAGCTATTTAGATGTCTGAATTAAGTCTTGACCAACTAAAACCATACAAGATGGAAAGAGTTACCAAACTCTTTCCATCTTGTATGAATAGCTCCTATTCAAATAGCTCCTAGATTTATGTGTATAGAAATTCGAAATAAGTTTAAAAGCTCTGTAAGATAATATCAAACATAAGGAAATGTTTAAGAAACATCGAAAATAGCTTTTAAAAAACATTTGCAATATAATTATTATGAGCCGAATATGTATAATTAAAATAGCTTAATAATTACAATTTTACAATACAAGCCATTTAGGTAGCTTTAAAATATTTTTTATGGCGAACTGTTTTGTTCTGTCCATCAATTTAAAGCGCGTTATTATTTTGTACTATATTTAACACACAGTTAATCCGTTTGTCTGGGTCGGCATTTTAACATAGCTAGATGGTTAGACTAGATTTCATTTTATTGATTTCGATACTTGTAATATCCTACACGACACGGACACGGTTTCTTATTGAGAAGAAGTTTGGTTCTAGGATTACTTTTCGAAGTTAAACCTAATACAGTGGTTGATTTTATACCACTTCTTTCTTTTTCTTTAAAAAAAAAAAAAATAATTTCAACATAACTGAGTCCTATATAGCGGGGCAGTTTATAAACACTTAAATAGCGGACACAAAGGGCATGCAAACTAGAGACAACAATTTATAGATCACACACATTTTTTCCCGTGTGTGAATCGAACCGTTCAACCACTGCACACTTAGTGCATCGAATAGTACCTAGTAATATAGTTAACTTTCTATAGTCAAATAGACGCCACTTAAGCTTCTGGGGAAAGATATTTTTAAAATGCAGTTAGCGTACCCGTTATTTCTCTAGTTAAAAATACATTTCATCTTAACTCTTTTGGTCAGTCAGGTCAGTGAGCAATCGAGAATGAAGCCTGTGAATCAATCATTTTGGATATTCAGTTTTTTTTGGCAAATATGTTATTCAGGATGAAATTAATTATAGATTTTTAATAGTCGTAAATAAATAGTTTATGAAACTGGTAAAACATCCATAATGAGAAACATATTACCTTCTATGATATTCGATCTATCTGAGATAATATTTTATAAATAACATTCTATACTACCAGTCTAAAAGCACCTTCATATGTATGATGTTAAATTCATTCTGGACCTATTAAAACAATAGTATTCTTACCATAACCTTCATACATATGTTCGATTGTACGTATAAGTGTGCCAACAACACGGTCACATATGGCCGTAGTCCTCGACCTCTGCTAAAACGCTGACTTTCAGATTCTATTTTGCCGTTCAAGCGGTAAGAACAATATGTTATTCTTGGACTGTGGCGCCTGAAATAAGATGTTATTGATCCGCCTATCGCGATAAATATAGAAATGCATTTGTTTCATGTAAAACAGTCAAAATATTATTTTCCGTTATTCTACTTCGGTCATTCTCAATAGATGTTTAGAATTAGAATGATGCTAATGAAGTTCAAACTATTTTATTAAATGTGATTCAAACAACAAAGAAACAACATAAAAAGAAGAATAATTATTTACGTAAATATTCTTTATATCATCCAAAAATTACAAAAAGTTACTCTATCTTTAGTAGACATTTAAAAAAATAGTTACTTTTAACAGAGTTTGAAAAAGTTCTATGAAATTGAGAACCTGAACGAGATCATAAATTTTGTTTTATTTTTTTATGTTAGTTTCTTCAGAATTTCGTCATTGATGAACCGATTTCTAAAATCTTCTTCTTTCCTTGAAAGGGCCCACTTCACGAAAATACGAAGAAAATATGAAGAAAAAATACCATCCATAAGCATGTAAAAATAAGGAATGAATAATAAAGTCTATTGTAGTAGTAGCAGGTTATCCTTTTTAAAAGTAAATGATTGTATATGAAAATACGGTAATTAGATCATTGTTATATCTTACACAATGTTCAGTGTTACCATCAGTTTTGAGAATATGACTCGTTCTTAATATCTTAATTGCATCATATAATCAATAACAGGTACTGTTTCATTCAGTAGTTATGTAAAAAACTTGAGTAGCTTAAAGTTCTGAAAGAAAATTGTGTTAACTGCTAAATCTATTTCGCTCGGGCTCGTTTTGTAACCGTCGAAAAGCTACTTAACTTCGGCACAAAGTAGTAGTGTTGATGGATTTTATGCAATTTTCAGTATCTATCACACCCAGCGCAGCGATGCCTCGAACCCGCTGGGATTAAGTTCGATCTTTTCGCAATACTTATAAGGTAAACAGTTTGAACGGGCGCCGCTCCATCTGTCGCGCCTGCTCTATACGTTTATAGTAAATTCATTATACACATTTCTGCTATTGAAAATTAAGGAAAGGTTCCTAACAGATTTAGAATATACATTTTTGTGATTGAATTAGTATGTTTTTTTTTTATAGTTTTACTAAAGTATAATAATTATTTATACATAATAGGTTGGTGAAAACGCAGAATATGAAATAATATGCACACGGCCTAATTATAAGTGGCCACCTATACGTCTAAACTCACAATAACAGCGATGGACTAATCATCAATATCTAGATGCTATATACATATATATACTAGCTGACCCGGCAACGTTGTTTTGCCAGTTACATTATTTCTAGGAAATATTGAAAAAAAAAATCAGGTGTTCACCCTTATCATTTAGGGGTACGAAAAAAGATGTTGGCCGATTCTCAGACCTACCCGATGTGCACACAAAAGTTCATAAAAATTGGTCCAGCCGTTTCGGAGGAGTACGGTAACTAACATAGTGACACGAGAATTTTATATATAAGATATAAATATATACATTTATATTTATTTTCTATTGTTCAATTAATCGATCATTTTTTGCGAATAGTTGAACTACAGAGATTTAGATTCCCAAAAAGGCGCGAATTCATGTACGAGTATGTAGTATGTATGCGAGTTTTATTATTCCACAGTAACTGCATCTTCTCGTTGCTTGGACACATTTGGATTGGTGTGATTTCGTTAGAATCCTTACGTCATCCGGAGTGCCACTGGCAATAATATTCAAAAAAAAGTTTAATATGTCATGTAATAAGTTTTTGATACGGTGTTTGTACTTTTACAGTATTTAATAGATGATATGAGAATGGTTTTATACTAGTTTAAGTTTATTTACAACTTATTTGTTTAACAGTAAGTATCTTATCGCGGTCATATTTTTGACGTGACAACGTCTTATAAATTGGTTTGCCGGGTGACACTTCAAGAAACTGCGTTACGCTCCGCTCACGTTATGCGCTCACAATGAGAGCGAGTGAGAGGCACGCGTCCCTTCCAATCGGGCATGGTTAGCCCGCCTAAGAGCGAGAGAGACAGACATAGTCGTTGTCACGTAAAACTTTCGCCCGTATACCGACTTTACAGGCAACCAATTTTTTTCTTTATTTATTAATTTATAAAAGTTAGGATCTCTATTTCAAACTTAATAGATAATAATAATAAAATAATAGATAATGATATTATTTACTCCATAACATACTCGTAGTTGCAAACGATGTTAGCATCTAATCACTTTAACAGATTTTTAGACTAAAACCTCTCCTTGAACAATAGTAGTCTTCATTACGGCCATATCCTAATAATTTAATTCAGTCTATGCTCTAAAATGGATGTTTTGTCAGAACTGGGAGGATAAGGAAAGATATGATGAATTTAAATTTTGTAGCCACTTCATTAATGTGAAGTGGGAGCAGTTATAAAATCCGCCGAAATGACGGCATTGCAGCGCCTACCGGCTAGATTGTGCAATGGTTCATTCACAGCCCGACGAGTGAGAAATTAGTTTTTTAATATCCTGCTTATTTTGTACAAACTAGTAGTTATTATTCCCTTTCACTTTCGAAATAATAGAAATATTGAATAGAACAACGTAATAATGGGTGATTTTTTAAGCGTAGTTTTTTTTTTTTTAAATCGAATAAAACACTCAATTTGCATCATATATTCAAAATGTTTATTGAAATTGATAACTTGGCCTTTGCCATTTATATTTTAAAGATAACTTTATGTAAATGTTGTCCGTGGCTCCGTTTGAAATGGTCCATTCGGAAGGTTCAATTTTGCGTCATTTTTTCGAGCATTTCGGCCTGTATCCCACGAATTACGCGTGTTATGTTATCCTGTAAGGCTTCAATCGTGTTCGGCTTGTCCATATACACTAACGACTTTAGACAACCCTACAAGAAATAATCCAGAGGCTTCAAATCGCATGATCTTGGCGGCCAATTCACAGGGCCATTTCGAGAGATAAGCTGCTCACCAAATTCATCCTTCAACATGTCCATTGTTTCACGAGCCGTGTGGCATGTGGCACCGTCTTTATGAAACCACATATCAACCAAGTTCAACTCGGCCAACTGGGGCAAAAAAAACGTTGCGTATCATGGCTCGATATCGTTCGCCGTTGACGGTAACGTTTCTTCCACGGTCGTCTTTGAAGAAAAATGGACCGATGATGCCATCAGCCCATAAACCACACCAAACTGTCGTTTTTTCGGGATGCATCAGTAATTTTTGTATGGCATGTGGCTGTTCAGCAGTCCAGATGCGACAGTTTTGTTTATTTACATATCCGTTAAGTCAGAAATGAGCCTCATCGCTGAACACAATTTTTCGATAAAACAGCGGATTTTTATTGAGCTGTTCTAAGGCCCTTTCACCAAAAATTAGACGTTGTGGTAGGTCATTCGGCTTGAATTCTTGTAGAAGTTGAATTTTATAGGCTTTCAAACCTAAATCAACACGTAAAATTTTCCATGTGGTTGAGTAACACATGACCAATTGCTGAGAACGGCGACGAATTGACATTTCACTATCCTCATTAACACTGGACGTGGCTGCAATATTCTCTTCAGTACGCACTGTACGCATGCGAGACAATGGTTTAATGTCCAACAAAGTAAACTTGGTGCGAAATTTGGTGATAACAGCACGAATTGTTGATTCACCAGGTCGATTATGACGACCATAATATGGTCGTAACAAACGATAAACATTTTTCACAGAGCACGAATTTTGATAGTCAATTTCAACAATTTGCAATCGTTGCTCGTTTGTTAGTCTTTCCATGATGAAATGGCAGGGTATACTGAAAACTTTTCACTTTGACAGATGACGTTTGGATGCCATTAACAACCAGTGTTGCCAACCTGAAAAACTTAACTCTTAAAAAATCACCCGTTATATTTGTCACTATTAGGAATGTTTCTGTACAAATCATAATTTGTTACGTCAATTATCCATTGCACAAAATTTATTTTAAAACATTATCGGCAATCGATCCATCGGAATAATTGTTTACTACATGATGTTTATTTATTTATTTATCTCTTTATTGTACACCACTGCAGTATTATTTGTACAGATAATATATATGTACATATCTGCATCGTATATGTGGTACCCTATATAACAAAACAACATCCAACGCATTGAAAGCATACAGAAAAAGTTTGTAAGGAAGCTGTCTGTAGCATCTGGTATCAGGCATGCTGTCAATTATTATAACCAGAGGCTTAGTTATTTCAATATGAAACCATTATCTTGGAGGAGAGACTATGTAGGTTTACTGTTTCTGCATAAGATATATAATCATGGGGTAGATTGTACACCATTAATATCCAAAATAAATATTAATATACCCAAACCATCTGCTAGATTAGTAAACTATAAGCCGTTTGTTATTAAAACTGGTCGTAACAATTATGGGAGCAACACACCTCTAACCTATATCCTCGGAAAATATAACGCTATTTGTAATAAAATAGACAAAAACATTTTCTCCGAAAAAAATAGTTACAATTAAAAAAACAATATATAGTGTGGTATTTTAGTAAGTTAGTTGATTGTGATGTATTCTTGTTTTAGTCTTTTATCTAACCATAATTTCCTTGTTAACGTAGTTCAAATTTTAAGACCTACATGTATGTCCACTTATGGATAATGCTGTGCTCACCTTTAATTTAAAAGCATACACATTTATACTAGTATGAATGTTTTCTTGTGAAATATCTAGTATGTATTTTAGTTGGTAACTTATGGCCTTATGTTAAATAAATAAATACATAGAGACAGAGGTCCATAAATATAGGTACACATTCCTCAATGGTGTCAAGTACTGATTTGTGACTAGTTTTGTAAATATTTGCAGTGATTTAGCTTGCCTAATTGCCTCAGGTATGTGATGTTAAATTAATTACGGAGCTGTGCAAGTAACAAGACACGGTTTAGTTGTGACGATATGCTGGGTACGTGCGCTGAATAAATTTTTGTTCATCGAAACCATTTTCAATTTCACGGCTCAATCTTTGTGTGCTCGGGGTGAATATGTAAAAGGGCATTCGTTGATGTCAACAAAGTGTAATGGTTTCGTGCTAGCGCGCGCTTGATCTATGAGTTAGAATCCAGACCAGTTCCAAATTGAAAAAAAAATATTATGACAGCTGTCCACATACGCTACTGATTCTATTCAATTGATTGTCTACGAGTATATTTGTTTTCCACAATACATATGCCTCATTTATAAATAAAAACATTGTAAACCTTTCAAACTACACGTGAATAATTTTTCAAGTTACACTTAACTTTATAAGAAAGATCTCAATTCTCCAGTTGTTGATAGATACGCTAGCGTATTTTCATCGATCAATGGCGTGTTGCCATGGCACTAAAACGTTTATTAATAATTTTATCCCAGTGGCAACTGAATTTACTTCTGTATACGTTACTTATTGCAGAAGTGAGTGATTTTGTATCTTGATACAGAATCTAAATACTAGACGCCACTCAACCTTTATACAGAACAATTAAATAGAATGTAAGTATACCAGTTTTTTAAGTACATCATAGTATTATTCTTACCCAAAATTCATCATTTTGATGTTTAAATAATTCAAGTCGTATACGATCGATAATAATAAGTAAGTATCGTTTCGTTCCCAATCGGTTCGGAACTCTTTTCTGACTTAAAGTAGTTATAGTATCTACATTTAATGTAGATATTATAACTACATTTAATGTTGTGAAGCTTTCCTTGATGGTTGTGTAATTCAAGTGAAAAATTGCCCCATACAAGTGTCAAGAAAAACGGGAATAAGTACGTAGTTGAAAACGTTCGCAGTATGGGCAGGGAGCGACTTTTGACAAATTATTTAAGAACGTGTGTTAGGCGACGTGGCCTATTATACGTATGATTGATAGTGTTGATAGCGGTCCGACAAACGATTCCTTTCTAATCTCTTTGCTATAGTTTAACGTAGATCTTTTGTTAAAGAACGATTACCTTTTGAACATTCAAGGATCTGTTTTTAGTACGTTAGGTATATTTTAATGTTGAAAGGATATTGCATTAAAATTTCTGGTAATAATGAAGCTTTTCCTTAAATAGTCCTGTATATTCGGTAATAATAAATAAATAAAATTATAAAAAGGTATTTTACATCACCTACCGTATGTTAGGTACCTTTTACGATTTTATATACAAGGGACCTTGAATAAGTTCTCGCTGTTTTTTTACAAAATTAAAACTTTATTTAAAATATAAGGAACAAAAACATTTTATCCAAGGTTTAACCCTCTCTAGAGACCACTTTCTCCCATCTTCTTGGCATTATATGAATTCGGCGTCGGAAAACTGACATGTCTTTTGAGGCTATCCAAGAATCAACCCATTTGTCGGTTTTTTCGTAAGAATGAAAGCGCTGGTCAGCTAAGCCATGTGTCATCGAACGGAATAGGTGAAAATCGGAAGGTAGCCCCTTCCGATCAGGTCTCTGTCAGGTACCGCGGGTGGGTTAGAACTTCCCATCAAAGCGTTTCCAGGTAGGTTTTCACTGGTTTTGTTACATGAGGCTGGGCGTTGTCATGTAACAAAATCACTTTGTTGTGTCTCTTCTCGTATAGCACCCGTTATTCATTTAGGGCTCGACTCAAACGTATCAATTGAAGTCGATCGCAGTCCCCCGTGATAGTCTCATTCAGTTTGAGCAGCTCATAATAAATTACACCCTGTTGATCCCACCAAATACAAAGAAGAATCTTCGAACCATGGATATTTGGTTTTGCGGACGATGTTGAGGTGTTGAAGCGTGGCTAGGCTTACCGCATGATTTTCTATGCTTTGGATTCTCATAGTGTATCCATATTTCATCGCCAGTCACGATACGGTGCAAAAAACCTTTTCTCTTCTATCGTTGAAGCAGTAGTTCACACGTGACAAAACGCCGTTCGTGTCTCTTGGCTTTAATTCATATGGCACCCATGGATCATTCCTAACACGTTAAATGTTTTGAAACAGTTGACTTATCAACTTGTAATGTTTTTCCAAGTTCTGCTAGCGTCTGAGATCGGTCTTCATCAAGTAATTCCTCCAATTCTTTGTTTTTAATTTTTTTTGGTGCACCAGAACGTTCTTTATCCTCAAGTTCAAAATAATTATTTTTGAAGTGTCGAAACCAGTCTGCATGTCGTATCTGACAGAGCATTATCACCATAAGTCAACAAGAATTCTATGTGCTTCAGGTGCAGATTTCTTTGAGTAAAGTAGTGCAATAAAATTCCCCGCAAATTCACTTTATTTGGCACAAAAGTAGACATTTCAAAACTAATAAAAAACTATTTTGTTTACACCAAAGTGAACTATCGTACACTGAAATTTCAGGTTAGACACAGTACCTCTCTGCAAGTGCGTTACCATTCGAAATTTCAAGCACGGAGTATTGCTACTGCCATCTTTGAGCACAGCGAGAACAGAGTTGTGCAATATATCGTCCGCGGTTTCGATTGTAAACAGTGACCTAGCGGCCATTAAGCATTGGTCCGACATGTTTGACGTATCGGTGAATCCGAACAAATGTCAGGCCATTATCATGTGGAGTAACCGTGATATGAGCCAGCTCGACCTTGCTACACTTCCACCTCTTTTCTACGATGGTGTGGTTATTCCATACTGTTAAAGCGTGAAAGACCTCGGACTATATATTGACACGACTCTTAGCTGGCGGAAATAAGTTGCTTTTGTGTGCCAGAAAGTCACAGGCGCATTGCGGGCCCTCTATAGACTTAAGAACTTTCTGCCAGTGAAAACTAAGATAATGCTTGTTCAGACTCTAATATTGCCTATAATCGACTATGGTGATGTGTGCTACTTTGACCTAAATGCAGATCTACTCAATAAGCTTGACCGCTTTCTCAATAATTGCATTCGATTCGTTTTCAATTTACACAAATATGATCACGTGTCTCAGCATCGCTCCTTGTTGGAGTGGCTTCCAATTCGCCAACGCAGAGAGACACGGGCATTAGCTTCCATATTTTCTTTACTCTTTTCTTTAAGTGCTCCTTCTTACTTAACTAGTCAACTTTAATATTTACCTGCAAATCACGCTAAAATCCTTAGATCTTCAAGCAACTTACTTCTTCACTGTCCCACTCACTGCTCTAACATCGTACTCTCGTACATTCTACTTTTCTGCTACAAGCTGTTCTGTTATGGAATGCACTCTCGGGATCAGGATGGCAAAAACTCGGCAAACCTTTAAATACTTGTTGTGGAAACATTTTTGAAACGCCTCATCAGATCCATCTTAATTATTTTTTTTACTTTCTCTTCTAGAATTTATTATGTGGATATTAATATGTATATATACTCGTATATATGTGTGTGTGTGTATAATTATATGTATGTATAGGTGCATATGTATATACAAATACTTTGTATTGTGTGTGTTAGTATTATTATTACTTATTGTACATGCTTTTCTGTACTTTTACAGTATCTATAAAGACAAAAGATTATCATGATTTCTCAAACGCATTGTACTAAGTGATACATTATTTATTTGTGCATGGATACAAAATAACATTCACTACGAATGAAACAGTCACATTTGCATTAAAGTTTATCGAATAAATCGATATTGGCCAATTAAATATTTAAATGTAGCAGTTGAGCATCATGAAACAGAAAGTGTTTCGTAAAACAGAAACATTTAATGCTTCGCTTTATTCAAAGGAGTCGCGTATCACGAAATTCAATATCTACACGGATTCATCAATTGTAAAGCACGAAAACAATCAATGAAAGAAAAAAATAAGACTGCCTGAACTACTATGCCATTCGTGCAGAAAATTATTTACACTAATTAAACTACATTAAGATGAAAATTGAAAAAAAAGACACAAAAGAAAAGGATACACTTGTTACCGAATGTAGAGGATCATATGCTTAGTGTGTGCGTGTAAAGTAGTAGAGGCCTATTATTATTATTAATCAAGTCAACTGTATTGAAATACTGTTCTATGTAAAATATATCAAAAGTCGTTAGTTCCAATCATAGTGTAAACATTCAACGTACGTACACATGGCCTTCGTACGTAAAGCTTATTCATTTTATATGGGGGATATCCATCATCTTTATATCGGACCCCTCTGTGACAGCCGCGTAAAGGTTGTTGAGGATATTAGGCGGAATTAACAACAGTTTGTGATACTTTTGACGCAGAATAATGTGTAGAATCATTCAATATGGACACTTTCTACGTGATCAATGACGTACATTTAGTAAATGTATTATATTTAGAAGAATATTCATAATAACACTTTTAACTAGTTATACCTACAAACGCCTATACCAATGTATAGTCAAACTATTGTTATGGGTGACTTTAATACTCTCATGCTGAAAAATGACTCCCGCTCTACATCTTTACTCTCTATTGCAGAATCTATTAATCTTTCCATTTTCAGGTATAGATTGTTCTTTCATTTCATAATTGAAGGGACTCAATTTTGCTTTAAATTAAAATACAATTTGTAAGTAGCATTATTGTCATAAAAGAACATCGGCTAAATGATATATGTATATAAAAAAATCCGTTAGTTGTTACAGTCTTAGAAAAAACAAGAAATATATTTTGATGCATTAGAGTATCACTTGAGAGGGAGTAGAGAACATAATGTTGCAAAAAAAAAATACAGTCACGTTTTAAGAAAAACATTATGTTTATATGTTAATCGAAAATAGGGTCTGGAAAGGCAGCTACAGTCGGATATTGCTCTAATTGCTTAGTAGATAGAAGAACAGTTTTGGACGGGAGGTCACGGCACAATGCCACCATTGCGGGTCCGACAAGGACCCCGCCCAGCACCGGCACCGGCCGGGGCTGTCGTCCAAGGCGGGGCGCCGTTGCGCCTCTTACTGTGTAGAGCACTGAGAGTCTGCCCCACGGTGACTACGGTCACCCCGGGATGTGCCTCGGACATGGGCACATTGGCAGGGAGGACTCCAAAAGCTGCCGATGGGTTCCTGGCTCTCCTCCCGACTGCCAAGGTAGGCCGCCGCGGGGTTTAGTAGGTAGACTGGTTCTCCGGGAGTCCCACACACGTCCTGCGTTTCCCCAAAAGCATTAAAAAAAAAGTTTAAGAACAGTTGGGTACTGAGCATATGTCATGACAGTTGTGTGATACCTCAGGTGAGCCAGGCATCAGCAGACAATATCAGTGCCAGTAACATACCTCGACGCTGTGGTTATAAGAGAGGATGACGAAGGACAAATAAAACTATATTTTGGAGTTTTTGTCAAGACTTTATTTCCATACCTTAGGAAATAAACTAAAAAATTTTTTGGTGATTATCTGATCTATACCGTATTATGGTAAGTAAATAGAAACAAGGTCGCTAAAAACTGAACTTTATCTGCCTTAAAATCGACTTATATGTTATTCTAACCTCAAAAGTACTTTTAGCATTAATTAATTTTCTTGGCTACTTAGATGTTATTTTTAGACAGGATGGAGGAGGATTTCAGATAATCTCACTATAATTTGTTTCCGTCCGATCAAAATAAAATTCAGGCAAAACTTCTATAGGAATGTGACCAATGTTCTTTGTGATTTTTCTTTGAAATCAACCAGTGGTATTTTAACGTAGAAATAAAAATGAAATCAAGAAAATTTTCACTAGCATACTGTTTTAAAGCAAATATGAGGGGGCCTCAATAAAAAAAACTTAGTGTATTCCTCAAATTCTAAGATATTCGAGTCTTATGAATATAACAATGAATAATAAAACCAACTAAAGAAAAACTATAAATGACACAAAGGTTTAATCTCTCACAAGTATAGTAGCCACTGCTATTTTTAAAATAGTATACTTTTGAGTTTGCTAAAAGTTGCTAACTTTACGGATTACGTTGAAAAAGTTAGCATTTTTTTTCCTTCAGTTTCAGATACTTGAGTACCGTGTTATTGAATATAATGGTAATATAATACATATAAGGCAACAACAAAACAATGTTGTCTATAAGCCATTCTTTTGATAAAAGTGGTCATAGAAATGTAAAAACCTTCACCTTAATTAAAAAAGAAAGAGTTCCTTTATAAGGGTAACCAATTTCGATAAAGAAAATATGTTGTCCTCATAATAATTAACGAAATAAAATGTTCCGTGACCAATTTAATAAAAAATATTAGTATTTACAATGGTGTATACACTACAACAAAACAATAATTTGAGATTATTATTTACCATGGTTGCACGTGGGCAATACAGGTACCGGCTAAGTCGGGCCGGAGAAACCTTCGTCTCCCAAGGGAAATCAACACAACAATTACATCGCAAAAGCTACTTCCAATAACACCCGGCAAACCTTTAAAAACCCGAACGATGTGTTTGTATTATATCACATGAATTATTGTTTTGTACAAACAATTCGATACAAGTGAGCAGTCATAATGAAAGCTACGTGAATGATTCTTATCTTGAAATGAGAAGCATTATGTATTTACGATGCTGCTCAGTTCTGTAAGTCGGTTTGTGATAATACTATGAATATTCAGGAGTTTCGGTTGTCCCTGAGGATGGAACCCTTCCAAGCATAAGAGAGGAAACGCGGATGGTGAGTTCCAAAACAATATGATATTATCGCGGCGTTTAGGCGGTCCTAATAAGATTTACCTCAATATTAATGCGCACCGCGGCGTCCATTATTTAGGGGTATTATCTAAACACTGGCGGTATTCCATCACTTTCATTTTGAAAACGTTTAATTGTTAGTATTGAATGAACCCGACCATTCTTAAACGTTCTACAAGCGACTATTATATTGTCGAAAAGTTGTGATATATTCGGTTAAATGGTAACAAAAGAACAACACTAGTATTACAGAACAATCGTGTCCTCCAACCTTTACCTCCATAAAAGAGCAGAATGATTAATCGTCCCTCCGACCTCTTCAAAACACCGCCTCATTCTTTTAAAGACTTCCGTTATTTTCCAACTCGATGACGGCGAGACGGTGATTTTCGACTATAAATTAATGTTAAATTACGGATTAGAAGCAAAAATATTTTTAGCTGTTGTTTTTCTATCTAGCACTTTTTAAAATGTTATGAGTGAGGGAGCGACTAATCTTTTATTGTCGACCTTTTTTGCTATTCACAGCTAAATGGTTGCCGGTAATAGTATTTTATAACTTACCAAAGAGAAATACAGTTTGTGTTCAAGTGCGAAGAACTAAGTATGATTACACTTGGCAAATTCTTTAACGTACGTAAATTTCATCGTACTAAATTCTAATCTGGAAATTTTACGAATTAAAACTATTATGTAGAATCTAGAATATTCTGTCCTCATACATTTAATCCTTTAAGTGATATACGGGTATATTATTTCGCAAGTGCTTGACCCGTTTTAGCTAGAGCTTATATTATTATGTTAGTAAGATACTCTCAAGGGTTTATAAACGTTTATACATCAGGCTTAAATTGAATTATTCATTGCTTATCGTATAAAATCACTTTAGGAGATGGTATAATTAACAGCATATTACCAATCTAATGGGAGAAATTTGATTTTGGAATATTTCCATGTTATGGAAGACTGCTGAAACGTATTAGAATTAATAAGTACGATTTTTTTATGCCTGACGCAAAAAGATAGTTTTTATTCACTCTCTGCCTATGTGGTCATAGCTTTATAAGGAATGATCCAAGCGGTTCACACTGTTTGTACGTAACCAACCTAGATGGACAATAGGTTTAAAAAAGTCTTTACAACAAATCATAGTGGCATACAATCACAGTAACATTTTATATGAAAATGTTTTGGTGGGATTTCACTTCTTTATGTAAGTTGCTTACAATGTCTTTTCTAATTTAATAAAATACCTGAAATATGTTTTTTATTAACAAGGATTATTTTTATATAAATTTTCAGACCTCCAGCAACAAAATTTGCTGAAGACTTAAACAAACTTCTATCCCCTAGTTTAAGGGGTTTTGGGTAAAAGTTTCAAGTTTTAGATTTCGTCTACTAATTATAGCTTACATACCAAATTTCAGCTTTCTAGGGCTTCAGGTTAATAAGAATTTTGATGATCAGTACTGAGCCAGTAACGAAATCGGGGTTTTTAAGATATCAATAAAATCTAAAGTATAAGAGCTAAGTAATTGAAACTTTATATATTTAAAAAAACGACGCCCGACGACGAAAAAGCGAGGAGTGCCCTTGTGCTTCGCTTGGTTCGTCTTCAGATAAGTTTTTACATAAAATGTTTGTCATAACGCAAGGTAAGTGAGAATATTTTTTCATTCTTAGATACATTAACGTAAAAAAATCAGCGAAATAATCTGCTGGATGTTTTTTCATTGTTGCAAATTGCAAGAAAAATATGTTTAGTATTGAGTAGTGGTTGGTTCATTGAAGCAGACCCGTGTTTTCAATCTATGGAAGCTCACGCGCCACGAGCGTGCACCGCGCGGCGACGACAGACGCTTTGAACAGAGCCACTAAAAGCGAATCGCCGTAAACAAGAATTAACGCCAAACCTGCATGGACCACTGCACTCTCCTTTATGGTGACATGATAAAAGCTCTCCGTTTTGAGAGCTAACGTACGTTATACTGCCTCTCGCTTCTATATTTGCAATAAAAATCACCTTTCATATCAAGTTTAGGAGCTAGTGACGTTTGTATAGTTGATATGTGGGATGTGTGACCGCCTTTAAAAGCACTGATCAAATAAATGTTGGATAAATGGACTCAATGTCTTAGTACTCTCTAATCATTAATTAATGGTCATTTATTTTCCAAAATGTGTTTGATTACAATAGATAAGAAAAATTTCAAGACTAGTAGGACCAAACCTTCAGAAAAAAATGTACTCCCATCCTAAAGGCTGTTAACACTTGTGACTACTCACGAGTTGCGGGTGCCATTGGTAGCGGTAGTACTCGTTTTCCACTTTTATCATAAAAAATTAAATACGGGTATTTATTTTTTGAGACTTAGACCACAAGAGATTAGTTAGCTCATACTAATAGTGTAGTGCTGCTCTCTTTAGTGACCAACGGTCACTAAAGATTCAAATGATTAATTTACTTATTTCTATCGTAGATATCATGAATTTGAGATATTTTTTTAAAGTGAATGATCTCTTTTGTTTCCTCAAATGGCAAAAAAGGTTTGTATAGGTAGGGTTAGTTATATCGAGTCGACCCATCGATGCTCGTAAAGAGGAATTAGTGTAGCTCTGTGCCCGCCGCACACCCTTTTATGGGTCTACGATAACACAATCCTTTGCTCTTACCTATGGAATGATAACATTCACAATCAACGGCATAATATAAAAATGAACACAGTTTTAAAAATACGAGTTTTTTATTCTATGTAAACAACATTTGTAAAGAGATATTATCTTAATTGCTGTGCTAATCCTAGTTCATCATTTCGTTCATAATTTTGAGATTGTGGTATTCGTTTATTAAATCATTCGTTTATATAATTTTTGTACATTCTCTTATTTATTCACATCAATTGCAAGTATAGGAATAAATTTCAATTGGGTGCTTTGCCATTAACCTTCTATATTTACAAATTTACATATTACTAGCTGTACTCTGCCGTGCTCAGCTGTGGCACATTCTGGTTGTATTGATGAGAAATGAGTCACAAAACTGACTGACTGAAAAAGATAAAGCGGTTGAAAATTGAAGCTGAATCAGTGCACAAATTTTTGTGTATTTGAAGCGTACACAAACCGACATTTCATACTTAGATATGTTATAGATTAGTATTGGTAGCCGGTGCTTAAATAGACACATTTGTGTGATTGGTTGCCATTTAATTTGTATACTTTGATGTTGTAAGGAATCATTTGAAACGTATGCAGACATTAAACTACGGCCTAATTTCTTTCCTTTTGCCTTTAAAAATATTGGATGTATTATTTAAACGCAAAATCTAGTGGTTTAAATAGTTATTGTTTTCACTTCTAAAGATAAATTCATTTTGCACGATTGCTATAAATAGATATATATTATCATTACTATAATGAAATGCTAGGCCTCACATCGAATGGGGAGGCCTAGAGGGGCCATGTTTTACGAGTGATGTGTCGCAGGGGGAACCTTTTTTCTTAACAAGACGTCGCTCGGGGCTCGCCACGGCTCCTGGAATGTTAAATACTCGCCTTCATTAGTAAACTTTCGGCTACTTACTCTCTAACTCTGGTCAATATGTCTTTGCCAATGGTAAGTAAACATCAGTTTCTTTATTACTTAGATAACGATATCAATTATGTTTATTGTGCTGTTTTTGTGTGTGACTTTTTACTTATATTGTTTGTAATTCAATACTAAGATTATAATTTTACCAAGTGTGTAAGAAGTGTGTAAGTGTAATCAGCTACAAGTACATGTAGATTTTTATTTCATGTATAAACTTTCATGTATGTACTTTTGTAAACATTTATTTGTGTTGATGATTATTTCCGACTTGGCTTGAGGATTACACTTCACTTTTTTAATTTTAAATGTTATTTTTTAACCTTCTCTAAATTAGGTATATCGTTATTTTCATTTTGACACTGTACACTGTAGTGCATTCATGTTACGTTGTATATTCTGTTCCTAGTTACTTTTATAATGTCTACTATTAATTTTTATGTTTTTGTAAAATACAAAAAAAATATGAATCATGAAATATAAATATGCTACATAATATTCTGTGTAGCGACAGATAAAGAATACGAAGTGTCAAAACCTCAATTCATCTCGTGGGTGTCGTAAGAGTCCATTAAGGGACCAAACTACGCAGGACAACACCACCGCAAAGAGAAGGAAAAACTTGACACAAACCCTATACCAACTCGTCTGGCCAGCGTGATATAGAAGGCCCAAATCTCCTTTCTAGGGAGAGGCTTATGTCCAGCAGTGGACTATTAAAGGCTGTTGATTGACATAATACTAAGTATAAACTGATAAAACATTAGCATCATATTATATTTTATTATTAGTATCTAGTATAGGTGGCAAAAATAAAATGTGTATTCAAGTATTGCTCTGACACATAAATAATTAATTTATCTAGCCATTAGAGTATAATTTCACTTCGGCTCACATTTTACATCAAAAACACCCTTTGTAAAACATAATTTATTGTTCAAAGCCTTGAATTTTTATTGCGAAGTGCTTCTTGGCTAGGGTTGTGTATAAACTGGCATTGAAACGGCTGGCTTCAAATGCACGCGGCCAAAGGCGTCAAAGCCTTTATTCACACTCATCGACATGTGATGACGTCACGGGCGGTGGCACCCTTTGAGTTTAAAAAAATATTACCACACCATATTTAGAGGTTTTTCAAAACAAATTTCAAAAAGCAGTTTTGCATGTATACTAGTGTAAAGTGAGTTCATTTGGCGTGTGTAGAGCAACTACTAAGACAGCGGACTATCAATCAAGTGATAACTGGTTCAAACTCACTCAGTCAGTACAACTACCGACTTGGAACCATACTTAATACACGCATTTAACGAACGTTCGTTATACTATTTACAATTCGCTAGTTAAACCACACATAGATTACCTTATCGAAATTTGGGGCTTAGCGGCTAAGACAAACCTTCGTTCGCTACAAATATCACAGAACAGATTGATTAAAAGATTATTTAACTATAATTACTTCACACCTTCTGCAAAACTTTACAAAGAAACCAAAATAATGAATATTGATAACACATACAAATACAATACATACATCTTAATACGTAAAATACTAACAAAAAAAATACACACTAATATCTCATTCCAATTAAGAAGTGAGGATAATCGGTTAAGGCGACTACGGCGTACTAATAATTTAGTACTACGCCCTCCTAGAACTAACTATGGCAAACATAATATAACCTATGCGAGTGCTCAACTATTTAACAATTTACCAAGTTCTATTAAAGATAAAAGACATTTAAATACATTCAAAAAAATATTAAAAGCCCACTTGCTAAACGAAAATAAATAAACAAAAAAAAAAAAAAAACTAACTATATCCATTTAAAAGTAACCCATTGTCAAATTTAGAAATACATAAATTAACAATTAAATTAATCACTTATTAAAGATGCAACGCTTAGCTGAACTTGTTAGTCAATAATGTATCGCATCTAGTGTTTTACTATCTTTGTAATGTGTGCATAGCATTTGGTCTAATGTTTGAATGTAGGTAGGATTAAAATAATTTTGTTTCTGTTTGGGTTGATAAAATTTAAGTCAGTAGAACTACCTATGTATGTATACCTCCTTTATTTATTTTTTTAAATGTAATGTTATTAACCACATATTATTTGTGATGAATTTTGTTAGCTTTGATACTGTATGAGGATTTTGTTGTTAAAATTGGTAAAAGGTAATTATTTCAATTTTTTTGTTACTTCACATGCGTACATACATTTAGACCCTCATTGACACATAATATTAATTTTTTACCCATGCATGCTCATCGGAATATTTAATAGTTATTAATGTATAAATTCTCATGTAAGTGAATGTACAATTCTTATGAGAATAAAGATTTCTGAAACTGATTTAGGTTGTTATTTATTACCTATTTCAGGTGTGTTTGAGCTATGATTATAATGATTGTGATAAAGTAAAAATGATATATAGAGTAAAACACTACTCAGCTTGTGCACAAAAGCTGTTTTTCCTAAAATTTTCAGTACAACCAAAGTTTGACACTTCTCAGTATCTCAGAAATGTTACTTGTATCACTAACTCTGATTAACTATTATTTAACTCAAATCAATTACTTTGATTCTGTGTCTCAAAATATCTATCTAATATTAGCATTATCAATTGTTTTCATTAATATAATTTAATCTCGGCTTTAATCTTTCATTGTCAATTATTGAAACGAATTACCAAACAGAAGAAAATGTAAACCAATAAATATATTTTTTCCTTAATGCTCCTCGTTCTAGCATACAAATTAGTAAAGTAATTTAAGATTGATATTGCAAGACTACGCATTCTATCGAAACCAATTTATTACTTAAAGTTGAGACACCGCGAATCGCAACCATTCTGAGCGAAAGCTTAAAGTTTCACTGAGGTAGTTACGCTCCCCTTCCAGGCGATCAACGTAAATTATTCCTCCAGAAGAAATCTCCAAGGGCTGAATGACGGATAAGGGACGAGCCGTTTTATTACCTACACCGGCCTGCCCCTCCAGCCGTTTTAAAAATCAGCCCTCGAATGTTAATTGTGGGATAATGTTATTCAATACTGAACCGCCATTGATTTAATTAGCCACAAGTCAAGTGAAGCTGTCGATAATTATAAATTGAATTAACGATCAATTAGTTTAGTTTTGTTGTTTTAGACACTCGATGTTACGTTTATAACGAAATATAACGTTTATATTTTTCTGACAACACCTTTTTGACAAAGTAAAAAGGACTTGTCATATTATAGAAAATTAAATTGTGATGAGTAGCAAAATTGAATCATCCCAGTATGGAGGAAATCGTTAAACACAAATAGTGTTATAACGACCACATAATGTACTCATTTTGTAAAGCTATAGAAAGTACCTAGCGATTGAGAGTCTTGCAATGAGTTATATATACCTAAGAATGCATAAAAATATTTTTTGTATAGTATCGATAATTTGCTTAGTATTTTTGTTGCCATATATTTGCTATTGTATTTAAAGCGTTGATAAGTTAGAGGTATGAAGGCACGGGATCGTAGGCGCATATATGTATCTTGTATCTATGTCAATCATAATTGTTTTTATATACTTTAAACTCATTTTTCTCCTTAGTAATATATTTGTAAAACAGCATTAATTTTGTAACGAACGGCTGTTGATAGGGTAACCAAAACTCAAGGCGTCAAACAGAAAACTGCCCGCCATGTTCTAATAACGGGCATCTTAAATCGTTTAGCTATTCTGTGTTCTAAATGGTTTATGGGAGTAATTTTCTGCGGTTGAAAGGCGTTGTAAGTGATAATTAAAACCCCGTTACTGCAGCTGTTACTGACGTTATTTCAGAGTTTTAATATTTTTAGTACCACGTACAATATCATGAAAAGGCAATTATGTGCATGTAATGTACAAAATTAGCTTGTCATATAATATTATAGTATTGCCTTATATTGAATATTTATAGGTATTCATTTATTTACCATATGTAGTTAAATTGTGTAAATTGATAAGTGTTTAGTTTTACTTTTACTACTTAGAGACTATTGGATCCTGGTTCGTGCAACGGTAATTCTTGCGCCGATTACCTTAACTCCATACAACTCATAATTTCATTCTGCAGTTTTTTGCATAAATAAACATTAATTTCGCGAAAAGAATCGAATTTTCAGAACTCCGTTTGCGTAATTTGAACATTATGCTAAACATCAATAGGCCAGCAGAATCACAAGGTAAAATAACTTTAAAGTTCACATATTCACTTTAACATTATTGCAGATACATAGAGATATAAAACATGTACGAGTATATCTGTATTAAAGAAAGACACGAGGACACGTGCTGTTACTCGGAGCTGGGAAGCGTAAGGGGTGAGGGGCTGTTACTTCCTGTCATACGTCTTTACGTAGCGCGGCGTTATTCGCAGATGTAAGAACACTCAGCTTGTATTATCTAAAGATATTCTTCATCAAGAGTGCTCGTATTGAGACAACTGTAATTCAAATATAATCTCTGCGCGATGTACATAATCCGCTTACTAAAAGGGATTTCAAAACTCGTTTCCCTGACATAATCGACACGAATTTTTCACGTATATTTCTTTCACTCGCAAATCCAATTTAATTAAGGCGAGGAACTCGCGGTTAAAATCCTATTTAAGCCGTTTTTATTACCGCCCGGCGAGCAAAGACGGTTCGCCACTGCGCTCGAAGAATTTGAGCGCTTGCGAGGATTTCTCTGGCTTTTATCTTAGCAGTTCTGAGTAAAATGGCAAACGATCTCAATGCAAATTATTTGTTTTAAACTTCGATGTATGCCGAATTTGTATCGATTTCTTTACAAGATGTTATCGTTGTTATAAGACAGCACACCATGAATATATACGAGGAATCGAGGAATGCAATGAGGATTTAATAGTATAATAATATTATGAAACAAAAACACTGTCCATCTAGGTTTTATTTAAGTCTATTAAAACTAAGTTTGTTTAAGAGTTTGTAATGTTGATGAAACCAACTAAGGGAGCAACCTACGCAGACTGCTGTTGCACTGCAAAGAGAAGGAAACCTTGATACAAACCAACCCGCCTGGCCAGCGTAATATAGTGAGCCTAAACCTAAGATGAGGCCTATGTCCAGCAGTGGCCTAACCCTCTTCTAAGATGAGGCCTATGTCCAGCAGTGGACTGTTAAAGGCTGTTGATGATGAGTGTTGATGAACACCAAAATATATAATAGTTTAAATGTAATCGTTTTTAGGTTAATTTAAAAACACAATTTGCATCGTTATTTCTCCTAAGCTTTTGACGCATTTAAGGCATTGGAAAATGTGAATTAAAAAAAAAAACTTCTTTCTAGAACTTCCTTTGACATATATTTGTTCGACTTTTGAGGTAAAGAAGTTTGATTTACAACTTCACTTTAACACTACACTTGAAAAAAATGAAAGAATTAATTGTATAGAGACGTTTATAGTTAGCGAGTTAGAAGTAATACGATTTGGAAATAACAAACAAGCGCTCACCTTAGCGTCGACTCTGGGGATAGGATCTCTCGGATGTTTACCCTCAATTCGGAAAAGATCGCGCTAATCCAGCCGTTCCTGGGGGAGCTGCTCTTGATACTCGTTCGTTACTCACATCGCTACCTCACACATTACCTTTACTTTCTTGTGACACACATTTATGTACTTTGTTGTTAAAGACTGACTAGTTTTTAGAAGAGATAAATTAGTCTTTTCTTTATATAAATATTATTTCCTAAATTACACAAAAATAAAATTAAATATTAAATAACCCACCTCTGGTCGCTCCCGGCACAAAAGGTCCCATAACGCGAGATGCGTTCCCACGCTGACTCGCCCGCTTTGGCTTTCAATCTACTGCAAATTTTATCATATTTATTCCAAAAGTACCCATCGACGGACTTGACGAAAAATGTGGGTGTTGATACATCTCTACATATTCCTTTAGGGATATAGGCGTAAGTATGTACAGTAATTAATAAGATGTATTTTGTTCAAGCACCAATCACAATTTAGTACTACAGTGCTTTTAATCACAAAAAATATTTTCATAACAAGTATATTTTATATGCGCTAGTGTAAACTGGCCATAGTGAACTGCTAAATTGCTTCAGTAATAAGACAGAAATGAAATATGATGTCGTTTCAATTTGAAATGTAACGAAGCCTTACGTATTCTTAGTGGTGCTGAAAATAAATTATTTTAATATTTTAGCTGGCGCAAAATAATGTTGTTAGCGTTTCCGGCGAGATTACGAACTAATAACATTACAAAACAACCTTTATGTGGGTAAATTATGCATGCACTCTCGGATCATTACCGTGGCTCTGTTGGCCTCCGTTCAAAATCTTACGATTGCTTCACGAACACCAAATCATTCACAACATTTTAATGTGCAAAGCTATTTACTACAAATGGCTAGTGAAACTAGAACCGGTAGCCAGATTATTGAAAAGTCACCTGAATCTAATACATTAAAAGTCTGACATAAGTTTCACTTTTTTGCTTGACATTAATATTTTCCTGGTTTCATGAATTTTGCATTTGATGTTTTATTATTTCTGCAATAATTTAATCTTGCTTGACTTTAATAGGGTAACGAGATATAATTAATGCATGATCTTGGATATTATTTTCTTCAAAATAAAGTACTGTATACATATTACGAGTACATTACATGATTTCGGAGTTGGTATTCGAATTAGTGCTGATTATCAGCTACAGCTAAAATTGAAAATGAATATCGGACACATTTCTTCCTTTATCATAAGTAAAAGTAGTAAATTATTTAAAATAGGGGTAGTTTATATTAAACCATTTAAATGCTGCTTTGTCTAACATAATAAACGTGCATCATTCTAACATATATTCCATTGATTTTTAAGGATTGTAAATCACATCATATCAAAAGGAAGAAACCAAGAGGGGCTCGGGGCTAAATGGTAACCGAGTGAGTTAACACATTGCAAATTTAAGCAATCCTAGCCAGGTCAGTCTATAGATGGGTGACCATTCTTGACACTTTGAGAGCCCTCGGTGTTCTGGAAAGTACGTTAAGCCGTCGGTCCTGGTTACCATATGAATATCTGTGGCAATCGTTACGGATAGAGTCTAAAAAAGCTCGACAACAGTCTTTACACGGAATTTCGATATCGTACATGGGTTACATGGGTTGTCGAGGTCTGATGCTTTATATGCATGCCCAGCACAAAACAATAAATCGTTCATATTATGTTCCTTAATTATTAAATTCTATTTGCATTTAATAACCTCACTAAATAATGATAATTTTGTAATTTGTAAGGGTAACTTTAATATTTATTATACTCAGTAATTACTTTATTTTTAATTAAGTTTGACATTTGCATGCGGTCAGATGCCAAACGTTTGTAATAATTTTACACCATATTTCAAACGAATAAAATTATTACACTTTTTTCAAAATATGATCGTAAATTGCAATGTATTGTGAGCGTATTTTAAATATACTATAGCCTGTATAATAAATAGCGTCGGTTGTCCGTACGAAATATAATTGTACTCAAAATACAATTATATTTCAAATATACAATTATATTTTGAATACCATAACTAACGCTTGTCATTGTGTTATAATCAGACGTCTAATCAATTGTTAAGGATTTGTCTGACTCCGTGTATTAGCATGTTTAATATACTATACAGCTTGGATATTACAATAATAAAACGTTCGGTATAATCCCGTAGCAACGATGAGCGAGAAATAACTTTGTGTAGCCGGTCTGACTTTGCAATGATAATTTAATCACGATGTAAGTGAGTCGACGACTCTTATTATTGTCTCGAAGGTAGTAATAAATTTACTTGATTATATACCGCTCGGTTTTATTTTATTGCTTCCGCTATTTTATTACTTTTAATATCATTAATTGGATGTGAATGATTTCAATTTAATTTTCCAAGGAATTAATTGTGTTTAGATTTCTGTAAAATTATAATTTATGGATATATTATATATTGAGGAGTATCTTTTATTTAATATACAAACCTAGCTATTCGTGTAAATTTAAAACATTTCATTTTAATCGGCTTTAAAAAGGAGGTTTTCAAATTGTCACGTATCATCATCAACAGCATTTACTAGTCCACTGCTGGCCAGACGGGTTGGTATAGGGTTTGTGTCAAGTTTTCCTTCTCTCTGCAGTGCTGTCGGCCTGCGTAGTTTGCTCCCTTAGTCGCCTCTTACGACACCCACGGGATGAATAGGGGTGGTGACACTCTGTATTCTTAATCCGTCACCACACTACCATGTCACGTATGCTTGTCCATAATTTATTATTTCCTACACTAGCGGTAGAATTTGTGACCATTATTTTTTATTTGTTTACATTTACTTCAACTTTAAAACAAATCATTAAAAGCGGTACAATGGTTTTTGTAGGTCTAATTTACCAGCACAGGCTACGTGTTTGGCTATAAAGACAAAACATCTAAACATCTTGATAAGATTTAGAGCGCATGTTAGAAAACTAATGGTAAAAATTGCATAGTGCGACACATCATCACACCGCATTAAATGTTACACACTATCACAGACGCCTCGCCACGCCAACTGTCGTCTAATCCTCCGCATTAGATGTTTCTCATAAAATAAACCTTTTCCATCTAACATGATGTAACGATTAATACCCAAAGTGACATATTCAATGTCTAATTAAACCACCTATATTAGCATAAATCAGTAAATCAATGAATGTCCAATGAGATATGAACACAATACAACACGCCGGTTTCCGAGGGGAGTATTTGACAACGGGCGACTATAAAGGGAATGATTAACCTAAGCCAACCGGTAATCACGTACCTAAACATATACCTCCCAGTGCGAGTCAACAGTGCACTGCCACGTAGCGCAACTGTCGACAATTTGCACTACCTAAGCATACACGTACCGTCTGCTTGATAGTTTTGAATTCGTCCAACGGTTTTGTGCGTCTAAAATATGTGCTCTATTCTTGCGGCTATGTACTTTGTTTTGTAAACTTGTTTTGATGTAATATTTTAAACAAGGGACCGAAAATTATATCTTTTTAAATTACTTTAAACAAGGAGAAGCTGGTTTGACAAAAAAAGATTTCAACAAGAAAGTCCTCTCATCCACGAACTCAATTACTTTGAATTTAATAAATTAGATATCGAACACGAGCGCGTGTTGTTCATGCGTGCGTGTGCCTGAATCAAAGTTTACACATTTAAATTCACGGCCAAGCCTCCAGAAAGAGCATCCCTTCAATATTAGTAGTACTTAATGTGGATATTTAATTAATACGATTCACACATTATAATAAATCGATTTTCACTTTTTCTGCAAATCAATAAGTAAGTTACAAGAAAAATTAAGGACTTTCCTTCATACAATTTAAAATGTTGTTCATGATACTTTGGGACACATTCGATCTTTTAGAGAAAATAAAAAGCTTTAATATGTACATAGGTGTAAAAGTGTTCCTCCTTTTCACCCATGTACTTGTACTTATGAGCAGACGGTCACGAAAATTGGAATATAATAGAAAGCATTCTTAAACGCTTAGGTAAATGAATAAAAATGGATTTCTATGACATCTACTAAATTTATTGAAATAATGTTGAGTTAACAAATACCATGTTCATCATCATCATCAACAGCTTTTATTAGTCTTTTGCTGGACATAGGCCTCTCCTTAGAAAGGTGGTTTTGGCCTACTATACTACGCTGGCCAGACGGGTTGGTATAGGTTTGTTTCAAGTTTTCCTTATCTTTGCATTGCTGTTGTCCTGTGTAGCTTGCTCCCTTAGTCGGCTCGTCGTCGGGATGAATTGGGATTGTGACACTCCGTATTCTCAATCAGTCACCACACGGACACACCATAATAACATGTTTAAATCGCTTTAAAATTTCATTAGCTATTTGGCACACGCGGAATTGTATCTTTTGCCGACATTATTGGACCAATCTAAAGTATAAATCTATCCGATGAAAATAGAATGCATATAAAATAATATAAACACAAAAGTTGTTCAGTTGAGAACCTACACCATTAAATTTGTTTATAACGATAGTACGAGACATAATATATTTAAACGGTACATTGCAAGTATTAAACACAGGCGGTTATTTTGTCAGATTGGTTAATTAGCAAAGTTTTTCATGTGACTGTTCGTTCTTATACCTTTTAGAAGACGTTGCAATTGTATTTTACTTTAAGCTCACGAGCATTAAATGTTTTTTATCTGAGTGTTATTGACTACATGTGCATAAATATTATTATTATAATAAAATGGCTTAACTTGTTACGAAATTGTGGAAGTAGGTTATAAAAATTAAGAAATACAAGAGAGACATACCTCTTGACTTGACTAGTTATCATTGTTTAACTGCCTCGGTGGTAACGTATGCGACTGCTGTGCTGAGGCCTCGTGTTCGATTCCCGGGTTGGACCACATGTTTCTATGATCTGCAAACATTTGTTTCGGACTTTGGGTGTTTTCTATGTATAATATGTATTTATTTACAAAAAAAAGTATTCTATCAGTTAATCTAGCTTTCGTAATACAAGCTTTGCTTAATTTGCAACTAAATAGCGTTTTGTGTTGGACGACCTAATTATTTTATTATTATTGTATTAAATCTACAACATTATCTGGCAAAATAACTAAAGAGAAATGTTATGTCCAAATGCTTATCTAAACTAACTTATTTAGTCAGATCAATAAACTGTTTCTGTAACGAAGTAATGTTTGTAATCGAAAACCATACACGTGGTTATAAACAACGTGTCTCTAAACAAACAATACAACAATCCTGATACACGAGTAATGTAACTTGAAAAGTTACCATAATCATCCGGGACACGGTTAAGATTGCTCCACCGAGTGCATTAGCTTCGAGACAATTGAATTAAAACAAAGATATCCACTGAGTTGGCATTGTACCAATTAGCTTTCTCCTAGCTATTGAGTTACTACCCTACGTTTATTTAACCCCTTAGCTGAAAATGACTTTAGAGTCTATTCAGTTTTGTCTAGGTTATTGGCAGCTTTTGTACACTGACTAGTTTAATTGACCCGGCAAACATGACTTGAGGTTGGTAGTTAACCCTGTTCTGGCGAGGGCGATCGACCGCGTAATAACTCCACAAACTGTTCGCTCCATTTGATAATGTGCCCGGCCATTATCATTTTCATAAATGGTTTAGAAAGGATTGTACGAAATTGCAAAATATTTTTTGTAAGTTGTGACTGTAGTAATGAAAATATTCCTCAGGAATTAATGGAATTGACATAAATTCATTTATTTGATTCACAGATAATTGTTTTCCAAAAAAATAGGTAGATAAATGTCATCTGAAGGATCCAGCAAGAAATAAAATAAAATATTAATTAATTATTATTTACCTTATACTGCACACAGCAGTACACATCTTAATACAAGATAAACTGTCTGTCGGTTACTAAGTCATGTAGTTATTCACATCTTGTACCTGATATAATATGTAACAATTAAGTTCAACAATAATGTGCTAAGTTTATAGAGGTATATTGAAACCATATTCAAATAAAATATTTTTTGTTCTGTTTTCGATCGGTGGCTTACAGTAATATGCTATATCTAGTGTGCTAACTATTTCATATTTATTATTTTCAGGTGAGTAAATCCTCGTTTGTTTTCATACCCGTTCTCAGTGGCGACTGGTTTTAAAGGAAACTCCACGGGGCTTTCCGTGTCGCGTGCAGGTGATAAATCGTGGTGCCATCACTTTTTACTAACGAGACAAGGTGTCGTGTAACTGCTTGCTAACATATTCAAGCAACGATTGTCAGTGCGCCGCTTCGACGTGCCTGTGTCGTTTTCACTCCGAGTTGATGGTTCGCTTGAGTTTCGGCATGTTTTCGTCCGATTTCGGGAATGAAGATTTTTCAGCGCAGTTCAGTAGGCGCCGTGTCGTACAACTGCACCGATGACAATAAATATCGGACGCGGCGAGCCGTGAAATCGAATAGGCTCCGTCTGTGAGCGCTTTACAATCAGCAGCTGGCTGTCGCGCGCCTCCGTTCGCACCGCCATAACTTACTGATGTTACCATGCATAAAAACTTATTTCAAATCTATTATCTCGATTCAATTAAATTTTGTAGGATGAATGTTTGATCCTCAAGTTGTCATTGTTCTATACCTTTAACATTTATGTGTTGTCGTGAAAAATGTCTTGTAATGCGACAAATTATTATAACTTTTGAATTGTATTATCAGTAGTAATCCGGATCTTAAAACAATAATCACTTATCGTAAGTTCAAGGTAGATACTGTTTGTATACAGTAACTTTGGACAGGTTCAAGAATTCTTCAGGTTCAAGAAGAAGAGAAGAAAACTATAATAAGATAAAAAAATAAGTGAAACAAACTGTTAGGAATCCAGCGTGATTATAAAGCGTGAGAATTTTACATCAAAATCAATTTTTGGGCAATTTATAATGGCCAAATACTCATGTAGTATTTAATTCTCGAGATGCAAAAATTAACAACGTCTTATTATTCATAAGTCGTAAAGTATTACTTAAGACTAATTATTCTAATCCCAATCCGTTGTACAAAATACATCAATACAAAAATAGCACTTATTCGGTAAAAAGAATCAATAATTCAAGGTCATTAGACATTAACCCCTCCTGCAATACAAGGCGCGACGTTGTAAATATCTTAATAATACATTTTAAACATTCGCACACAGAGTGCCAGAGTAATTTGCGGTTGTGATGCTCCCCCGCCACCCCCCTGTCCCCTGACGCGTGTTCGATTAGAGTACAAGTAATTCCGGAAAGGAAATTGAAATCTTAAAGCAATACCCCACGGACTTTGTGTTTCTACCACTGTTTCGAATGAAGAATAAAATGAATAACAAATAGTCTCTGGCTTTATACAATGTCTGCACTCTGTAATATGACACAGTTTTGCGTAAAATAAACAGCATTTTAATTCTAAAATGGCAGTGCATATATTGTAGCTGAACACTAATTATCGCAGTTTCTAATTCCAATGTTTGAATACGGCTCTTTCACCAGGAGTACTTTAGAACTGCATTCACAAACAGCGGCGAAGTAATCGGGTGTGGAGTAATGAACACGAGCCCGGGGCCCAGGAGTTTAATTTTCCTCTTCCGCACGGCTGTCCCGGCCGGCCTGCGCTCATTAATGCTGCGACAATACCTCGCGCCTCATCATTTGTACTGATGCCGCATCGCGATGCAACGCCTTCGTCCTCATATCGAACAATGCGTCCTCATAGCGAACTTTCTATGGGCATTATCTACGAGTATTAGAGACTGTTCTCTTTTGATTAATTACTTTACTGTAACACTTTGATTTTTAAAATTATGTATAGGTATAATAAAAAAACATTGAATAATAACTTGTATTAATATCTGTTTTGCGTATGAGTATAGGTTAAGATAACATAATATAACTATTATGTTAATAAATGTGTATTATGTATTTTGCATGTTATAATTTTTTGTGTTGTGTCTATTAAATTTTTACGTATGATTATATTTTTGTGTTATAAAGATATTAATGTTTACAACACTAGTTTTTGCTCGCGACTTCACGTGGTGGCCTTGGTGGTCACACCCACGTCTTCTAAGGCACATTTGTGCAAAATTTCAATGTTCTATACCCACCGGTTTCAGCTGTGTGCGTTGATCGATCAGTCAGTGATTCAGTCCGTGAACTTCTTCTTTATTAGAAATAGTACAACGGCCCCCTTACCCCAATAGTGAAAATTTCTCCATTACTTCCTTCAAACTGAATATGAAGGCTGATAATTACTTGATGTAGGTGTTAATATATAGTGAATGTTAACCACTTCCATGAAGAAATCTCAGTAAATGACCTCTCTAGATGATCCTCAAATCAAATCTGTACCGAGAAAAAAATAGGTTATTCCTAAAAATATATGTATAAATAATAACATAGTCATCTTATTTCTTTGTGATCTTTTGTTACACGGAGAGATCCAACCGACTGTTAGTTGTTCGGTAACACTTTATATCTATTCTATTTGCCAAGACCCCACGCCGTCTCGACATCGACTTAAGTGGTACTGACCACAATAATAGCCGATATCTGAGTGGGATTGCGACATTAGTCTCATGAATGAATCATCGCGACCGCGTCCCGAGACCCCGACAGTCGTATTCGATTAGCACGAATAATTCCGAAAGGGAAATTGAAAAGCTAAAGCGATGCCCCGAGGACTTGCGCTTTCTGTTATTTGCGGGTACTGGCACAGACGTTGCGAGTTGAATAAACAACTAAAACCAGTGTACCGTGGCGTATTAACGTTCGATATTGATATTATTGGTTTCTACGTAGGTACTTGTAAGTACGACTTGGTTATGTATCGACACAGAACACTCTTGCATAATTAGGTTAATAAGTTTTATTAGTGTCTGGTTTATTCTTTTAGATTAAAAGCTGTGTGCTGTTTTGTTTTTAGGATTAACTTTTTACATAATTAAACGCATTGAACTTTTGTATTTAGACAGTAAATTTTAGCCTTTGTAGAAATAGCTTTCTTTTATTCTTTTATCTCTATTATTTTTATGGAGAGAAGTAGACTTACAGTCGTATTTTGGAGCATGTCAGAACTAAGTAATTTAATTATCATGGAACGCGAAAGTTTAAAAGTTAGTAAGTTATTTATGTTTTGTAAATTATGGACATACACGTTATTATAATATTTATTTGTTTCAATTGAAAACGTTAGACATATTTTTTTGGACTAGGGCCTAATAATCTTATGAAAAATGGAAAACCTGTTTCAAGCATAAAGAGCTGATAATGCAAATTATGCATTAGAAGAACGCCATAAAGTCCACCATATAGTCAAATAATTTCTATCCATTGTGTTCAAATCATAATCAAAAGTTATAATGGCACCCAAAACTGTCGCCAAATACATATATGTCAAGTGTTTGTTCAGTAACATGGGGTACATTAGCAACTGGAAGGAAACTATTTGCAGTTAATTAAACGTATTGTTCAGCACATTATTTCCTTTGTCTTCAAATCTAGTTGTAAACAGTAAGTAGCCGTGGACGGGTCCGGTCTGTAATCCAGCTTTAATTAGCAGTTGGTTGAGTAGCAGTGTATTGACACACGGGTGATTATTTGATACAACAAAAAAGTGTAGCCTAACTATAAAGTATTTTTATTAAAAAGTGTTCTATAAGTTGAGTGAGTTTGTAAACAGTTATAACATAAGATTATATGGATTTAATTACCAATCCAGATGATATTTTTAGAACAAGGAGACTGATGTTTTCTAGGTATATGTATATATTCCTTCTCTTAATGATAAGTAACATTTATATTATGCATAAATTTACACCATTTGCCGCCCTAACTATAATTTGCGAATCTTACTTCATTTATTTCACTCTTAACCTACTCTTAACCGATTACCGGGACATTATGGCATTTCGCATGTACAATGTAAAGAAGAAAATAAAGCTCTTTGAAATATTTGAAGGAAGGAAGGAAGGATAAAAAAAAAGCATTTAACCGCCTATGCTACCTGTAACAACAGGTAATCCGTAAATATTCCGTGTATGTTGTCCGTCTTATTTTGCAATGTGTCTGTAGCTCGTCGAACATGGCGGTGTGTACCTTTTGTGTCGTAGTAATGTAATGGACTAACGTGTACCGCATACGATTAGGCTTTTATCACAACGATCCGGTACCCCCACCGGCGATTTAACTACGTAAACATATCTAATTACTTAAAAATAGTCACAACAGAAAACCAACGGCTTCTGACCATTAGTAATTATATTTCAGGTAAATTTGTTTCGTTTTTTGTTTAGTCTTACGACAATAATTAGTAGGTAAAAGTGTAAGTATAGCAAGTTAGTTGGTTCGTTATGTATATTTCGGTTTCTCGACTAATCTGTCAATGTTATTCGTTCCAATATTTAAAAAAATGTACACGTTCGACGTGAAAATAAATTGGCTTTTTTATTTGTTACTCATTGACACTATCTGTCACTAGAGCTAAACTATCGAAACAGAATACAGGTCTCGAAGGAGATATAGATTTATTAATTGAATTTACATCAACAAAAGTAAGTGTTTCTTAAAGGTACAGGGTTATGGGCATTGGCTGTTTATGGCAGGCAACACATATCGTAGCTGAAATGCAGGTGTCCAAATCCCTGGCATCAGTGTCAGTCCAGTTCGGCGTATGCCACGACCACACGGAAAGTCACTGCAGCTCTTGATAAAGTGCCCATATCGTGTCGAAGACACCCGAGTTTGGCATCCAAAATTTCACAAGTGCATAAAGCCGCCATTTTATTATTTTATCTTTAGTGAATATGGAGGCTATTCTTGTCTACTATGCGATATGTTATATAAATATTAAAATTGAATTCATTACATCATGTTTTAATTAAGTCACTACTAAATATACTCATATTAAATCATTTTTCATTGTACATTATAAATAATTACAAATTGAACTATGAAATAATTAACTAGCAATCTCAAGAGTATATTACACGGAATATACCACTGTAGCATCACGTCGCTAATCCCGCTCTAATTGGTGGTCAGATGGCTATTGGACTCGAAACGGCAAAGCCAATGCAATTTCCCGGATAAAGGAATTACTCTTTAATCATTCTTATATTACTCATTAAATGTGAATTGAAACATATCTAATTAGTCTATAATAAATACATTATCATGTGTTTGTAACTTGTAATATAAATTTAATATTGTTTTACGAAGATCAGCCGACTGAGTCTTGAAGTAGTTTTGTGTGTGTGTGTACATTAATTATAAAATACTGTGCTATTATATCACATATAAGATGCTAACCTTATTTATTTCCTTACTCGATTAAATTCGGACCACTCTCATAACCAGAGACAAATATCAGTATAGTGCTGTTTTGTAAAGCGTCTGCTCTTCACTATTCGAGAAATTATCGTTATAGTAAAATTTACCTACATTATTTAGTTGAATTTACGTTGTAAGTATACATAATATTAAAGTTCTTAAATAAATTGGCTACTAATTTAATGAATAATTGTTTCTCAGTGTCTCTTTATTATTTATGCGTGAGAAGAGTTTTTTCAATCTAACGATTGAATGAAAACACTTTTCCTACATTGAATTCGCTACAATTGACGATAAAAGAAAGTACAAAAAAGAGATTGATAGTGGACAAAAATGTTGAATTGAACCGCTGATATAGAAAATCAAAGTTGGAATAACATTTCCCAACACAATATAATCCGAAGTAAAGTCATCTTCGACATGAAAGAAACACATCAAAATTCTTAAGGGGAAATATTACTTTGCAATCGCGCCATTCTTTGCTGAAACAACTCTCGGGGAGGTAACGTTCATTTCGACAAAAGACGAGCAATATTCCGTGCACAAAGGAAAGCACCCGATATATTCAATGCAGTGACACAAGAAATGGAGGCACAAAGCGGTAACAAAGCTCATATTGAGAGTTACATCTTGCCGCGGCCGAGCGGCAGGCGCCCACAGTGCCCACACCCCTCAAACATTTCACCTCTTTCTATTATAAATACTTGTTTACTACACACACTATTAATAGCTTTTTTAAGATAATATCTTGATAAATTAAACTATTACTATTTGGTAGTTGGTATGTCTGATTGTTTCCTAATTAGAGATGAATGCCATTGCGACTAGCTATTGACAGCGGTTTAATTCGCGTGACTATTTCTTACTTCGTGTTTCTATCTTTGAAAATGATGAACTTCCAAAAATCATTTCTCAGTGGTAATATAGTAAGTAATTTTTTGTGATTGTGTTCAAGCAGAAGGTAAGTTCAACGATATATTCCTTCAATAATAGTATTTTTACCTTCTGTATTAAAATGTAATTAAATAAGCAGCAGGAGAGACCTTGTATATGTTTGCATATTGGATTGAACAAATAAAAATTGTTATCGATAAAGCCTGACAGTGTACTATTTTACTTACAATTATAAGTCGGATTAAGTGTGGTATATTCTGTAATATATTCTATGTATCTTACTTCACATCAAGACATCAGTTTAATCGATATAGATTATTATGCTTCCAAACTTAGAATTCATTAGGAGTAATTTACGAGTAATGTTTTATTATAGTTTTCATTGGTGGTGGCGAACTTCCCTAAAAAAAATAATAATCGTAACAATTATAAAAAAAAAACATACACCTGCGAAGTAGTTCGCGTTCGGCTGTTGGTCATTTATTTTACCATCTCTAACTGTGATTTTGTTGATCGCTAAGTTTTTACACCGTAAGGACAATAAAGTTAAGTGTTTTCGCTCTGTTTAAGAATGCTATATGCTTAATAAATACTCTTCTTTAATAAAAAAATAATGAAGGTATTTGACAATTGACAATTTGACTGCACCGATGGCGTAGTGGTTTAAGCGGTCGCTACGCCGTTTTCTACTACATGGGACGACACTTTTTGTGATCCACAAATTGCTGTTCTGAGTCTGGGTGTTCTTTGTGTCCGTTTTCTGCAGGTTTGTAGAGCCCCCTTCGACATAGGATATATTCATAATGCGGGGATTTCTTTAAAAAAAATCTAAAGCAAAAGAAGGAAAAGTAATTCACATTATTTGCTTTTTTTTTGGATTCATCATTAAAGTAAAAAAATTGTTAGTTAGATTTAAGGTTAGATTTAAGTAGTTCAATCCAAGAAAGCTAACGTTAGTTAAAAATTGAATGGAGATAAAATTTACTTTCACAGAACTTCGATAAATTTATTACACATAATCAAACAGCCCGAAATATATCGCTATTTTTTCCTGAGACTGAAACACTAATCAGTTCAACTTAGTTGAGAGTTTGAGGAATAATTCACGAGATTTACGCATGCGCTCGTTTTACGCGCCACCCCTAAAAGCCTTACGACCGCCTCTCTCGTGGGTACATTACCTGCAATATGAACCCTCAGATCTTAAACATAAAGGTTCCTACTTTGGAGGCTCGTCATCTCACGAAAATTTTGGACTCGCGCCATCCACAGTTCTAAATCAGTCATTATGTTGACGTACGAAGAATTAGATTTTCGTGAAGTATTCTTCCGAATTTTCACTCCATCGTCGATAGAGCCTTTATAATACGTGCAACATAAAATTGACGCTAACTTATATTGAATAAGGTTCATATTTGAATGTCCTAATTTTAGTTGACAGGATAATGTTTCAGAGCAAAGAGTACAGAGCTCAGTCGGCTGTGAGCCTTGGGGGTGAACGTACGAACCATTCTGACCGTGAACGCTTTGAGTGCGTAACTTATTTCGTGACTCGGAAGAGCATCGGTGTATAAATGCTGTACCTAGGTTTAGCGATTTTATGAGTAGGATAATTTTACAAAATGGACTATTTAAAATAAAAAAGTTAGTTTGAAGATGTAACAAATGCACAAAGTGATTTAACTTAAAAACTAAAATACGATAAAGATTTTCTAGTAAAATATTGGAGTGATTAGTTTAATTTAAAAAATGCTTGAAAGTAATTTAGCAATGTAAGTATAATTCGTCCTTTAAATTGGCATGTTCCATCATTTAAACATGAAGTTAAAATGCTCTTTCGATTAATAGATTGATTAATGCTTATTAATTCCAGAGTTCGTTAGTAAAATTATCTAAGTCTGTAAATTAAATTAAATTGTGTTGGTGTGTCTTGTAAATAAATAAGAGAGAATGTAAATCGTAGTTAGCGTGGCCGAACCGGGTGGGCGCGAGGGCGCGGGGCGGCCGACGATCTTGGCATATTTGCCGTTTCGCCAACATTCCCCAGTTAATTAAAGCCCATTTGTACACTGTCTTGTGAAATATAATTTATGAAATGAGAAAAGGTTTTAACGTAACGAAAATATTTTGTCCTATTATTTACCATTCATTATTCAATCTGAAATAATTTCTAGACATAAAGCTGTTTCCTAAATAATTAGCAGACCAAAAAAGCTATGTTTCAAAAATGATCTACTTCGCTACCGAGTGTCTACAAATTTATGGTAAAGTATTGATAAACAGTAAGTAGGCTCTACTCCACCTCCTTGTCGATTCCAAATAAGCCCGCCTCGATCCCAAGCTCCGCCTACCCGTACAAGATAAATAAGTACTTATGTAAACAGTTTTATATACTTTAAGTACACAGGTATTTTGTCCCTCAATGTACCGCTATATACTTGGCTCGGTTACGAAACAGCTTTGTGTAAGAGCTCTGTGAATATTAAAATATGGCGGCTTACATTATTGTCTGCATAACAATTTAAAGATTACACTTTTTTGTAATTTCTTTGAAATTTTAATTTTATGTTGATATGATAAAGATATTTTTAACCCTTAAAAATAAAAGTACGCACTTTTATTTCCCGAAACTAGAAATCATCCACAGATTTTACTAGTCCACTGCTGGACATAGACCTTTCCATAGAAAGGAGGTTTTGGCCTACTATACCACGCTGGCCAGACGGGTTGGTATAGGGTTTAAAACTAGAAAAACCAATTCAGAAAACTATTCTGTGTAACTGCTTTATAACTAGGATCTATGCCAACCTTACAGCTATAAAATAAACATCAATAACTGCAATACCTCATATTGACAAAGTGTATAATCTTATTTCAGATAATTTATTTATAACGTAAAAAGTAAAAATAACCTTTTTTAAATTGAAGAACTCCCAAAATATCTACGGTGGAACTATTATACGTAACTACAGCGAAACTATCAAGAACAAAATTTTACAAAGTGAGCAAACGCAAAGGATATAAATCGAGAACAGTCTTGAACAGGACAATGTTAACAAACAAAATCAACAGAGCGGGTGAAACTTTCACATCTAAGAAGTCGAAACTGTGTATACAATGTCGGAGAACAGTGCACTCTAACAAGCCGGCCATCCGAACTTGTTAAACGGGGAGTAATTCAACGAAGCGGTCACTAACTGAACAGTCGGACAGTTAGAAAGTGTTAGCGGCTGTGTTTTGCCACAGAACTGTTTTGCATGTTAACCCTCAATATACGCGCAGGCTAAGAAGCATGGTACGTTGCGGATGATGGAGCCTCACCCTTTAGGAAGGAGTCGACAGACTCCTGCCGCAAGAAATCACATTGTGTACACAGACCACAAAGGAAGAAAGTAAGTATTACCACTTTTACTTTCTTTAAGGAACTCTTTTTAACATGTCCATCTTGTATGTAAATAGGAATATGAACATAACTTTGACAAAATTTTAAAAACATGTCAAATGGCTCTTAGAAGAACTTTAAGTGCGATTGAGAGTGACATACATATCTAAACTTAAAATATCCTCTTACAATTTAAACATCAAATAAAACTGTACAAAATATATTTAGAACCTTATATTATCGGAACATAAAAATGTTATTATATTATTGGTCTATACCCTGCTTTCTCTTTCATATTCAAATTAATTACAGCGTGAGACTGGTAATGATATAGTCTGCTACTCCGCTAAAAACTTTCGCATATAGTATATTGTAGGTAAGAAATATTATATTTACTTGCGATACCCAAATTACTTTCATCTTATGATAGCCATACCACAAAACTATTATTGAATAAAAAAAAACATAATAGTATTCTTATTGACTGTTCACGCTAAGCTTAACACTTTTAGTGGGTAGTGCACTGGGTGGGATTCAAACCTGCAATTACTTTATAGTAAGTCCGACGCCCTAGCCATTAGGCTCTTGTCTTTCAAATATTTTATATTTATTCATTAATAATGTACCTTCGTTCCAAAATTGGGTTGAGGTTAATAATACCTACCTACATTGTACCTTTATTTATGAACAAAAAAAATATACTTTATGTACGGTAAAAAGTATTTTAGATAAAATCTATGGTCATATCAAATTATCGTTATAAGTACATAGTAAGAGTGTGCATAAATTATAATAAAGTTAGAACTAATTGCGATTCAAAACAACGTACATGCAATTTCCTCAGTTCTCAGAAATATAAGTTTCTATATTAACAATTATAAAACATGCTTTAGAATTTTTTAAATAAAGGAGTTGTTACTGTGTTAGCAGTATTTTTCTTCTTTTAGTGGCTTAATATATAATTAATTATTTTGTGAATATAAGTGACTTTAAAACATGAGTAAATACAAGGATCTTGTTGATTTGATGCTATTCTATGCTATTATATAATTTTCACCGGTATATTATGTGTGATTGTATGATCAAATTTTAAGCCTTGTTCAATCCAACCGATCAAGCTGAATTGTTTTACATACCTTTTGTACTGGTGACAATGCAATAATGTGTCAATTTTGTCACTGTCATATATTTTTATGCAACTGGCGCTTTACGTAAAATGTTACTACAAAAGGAATTTTGAAATGTGCCGTGCGCGCCACATTCAATGAACATTTTTTAAGAATGGTTTTCATGGACCTGTATTTGACTAACTTCAACATTCACGTTTTTATGGGTATATCAGTTTCTCGTGAACCTTACTTTAGCTATTAGTAGAGATGTGGAAAGAGTACTTTTATGAAAGGTCTCGTACTGTTGGTATTTTGTATATGACAATTCAACCATACTCCACCCACGTTTGCAGACTCCGATCTGTCTAGACAGGATTGTGTCACTGCCCTTAGACTTCGTTTTAGGCATATGCCTAATATAGCTTCCCATATAATAATGAAAAAAAAATCTTCACCTAACTTTACTTTACATTTGCAATGTTAGGGAAGATGTTTGTCATATACCGGTAGAATGTCTAATAAATAAAGTTGAAGGCGATCGGTTTCAAATGAAACATGGCATATCCCTGAGGTCGCTTTGAGTTTGTAAAACTATCTTGTCTATGCTTGTACCGGATCAATTGTTTTTTTTTTAAAGACTACTCCCGCGCAAGGAATATATCCTGTGTCGCTGGGGACTTTACAGACATACATGAAACGGACATAAAGAACACCCAGACAGACAGAATTTGTGGATCACACTAAGTGTTGTCCCATGTGGGGATCAAACCCACAACACTCAGGGTAGTAGTGAGCAGAGTGGCGACCGTTTAAACCACTGTTGTACAAGATTGTTAATTTAGGTTTTAAGAATAAATGTGATTGATTGATGTAATTAGTTGTTTGCAGTTTGTACTGACATGAATACTGCGTAATCAAGCCCCTTAATTTTAGGTAAATAAAGAAACGAAAAAATAAGACTCGATTGACAATGAGAGTTAGATAATTTACAATTATATTCAGAAAAGTTTAAACTAGACTTGCAACGAATATTCGGTTACTATTCGGTATTCGGCCTATTCGGCTGCTTTTATTATATTCGGCCGAATACCGAATATCTACATATTATTCGGCCGAATACCGAATACTTAAATAATATATTTTGTCATTGAGAAATAATTGGTAAAATGAAAAATTAAAATCGATTGATTACGTATATATTCACATTTTCATTTCTGTTATAATCATTTAAGTAGTCATTGGTGCATAACACAGGTACATAATCATCTTCTGAATAGGAAAAATGGAGGATTCTATGTATTTGAATTATTGTGGTAATCAAAATTTAGAAGGGTAAGGTTCTCATTTCTTTTATAATCATTTATTAAGTAGTCATTGGTACATAAAACAGGTACATAATTTAATTCACGTCTGTACAAGTTTTTGGCGCTAAAATCCAGCCGAATACTTTTGCCTAATATTCGGCTATTCGGTCAGGGGCCTCGCCGAATATTCGGTATTCGGTATACTGCCGAATATACTATTCGTTGCAAGTCTAGTTTAAACGATTTTAAAACTATTTGAACTATTGATTGAGATAAAGAAATCGTTGACGAAATATAAATCAAAATAATAAATTTTATGTAATGCGCATCTATAAAATAACAGAACAATAAATTTTATGTAAAGTGCACATTTTAATTTACAAAATACAAGAAAATATATTTCTTGAAAATGAACTATGTCGAAATATGACCACTACTTTATTTATACCGTTGTACAATATCTTAGCATTAAATCTATTCTGGGAGTATAAATATTTAACTATAATAAAAATTTCCGTGAATTGATATTTGTGATCGTCGGGGTTATCCGACTAGTTGCTGACTCAACAGAGGTGTATTTTTTAAGAAGTGAAACATCCTTTTGCGGCGGTCTATTTATGACGCCTGACACTAATGGTCGATACCTATTTTTAACCGACTTCAAAAACACAAAAGAGGAGGCTCTCAATTCGACAATTAACAAAATCTGCGATGTTTCATTAGAATTATATTGAATTCTTAATGCTTTATTAAGCTGACATATACCCTCAGTATTACTTATTGTGCCGACTTTAGACAGACTAAGGTATATATTGCTATAATAATGCTACCTTTTCAGTTTAGTCAGTTAGATTTATATTTTTTAATTTTTAGTGCTCTTTGTTAGTATTGTTTGAAGTTGGTTCAACTTTATTGATAAAGAAAAGTTAAAGAAACTTTTTTGTAGTTTCAATCGTAACTTTACTATATAACTTAATTTTAATATATAACTATAATAGTTTTACTTACAGAACAGGTACTGATCTCTAAAAAAAATTAGTAGAATACATATGTAATATTTTGTTAAATGTCAGGCACAAAAATATCCAACGGCTACTGACTATACGAGTATGTTAGTTTCAAAGAGAATTGGTGAACTGGAGGAGAATTTTATTGTTAGGAATATTCTATCTATTCTATCGGACGATGTGATTGCTATACTAACTTGTACCCTCCACTGAAAACCTTTAAACCAAACAAATGAGTCCTATTATTTCTCTCAATTTAGTCTAACAAGGAACTTAGAGTCAAACGTTCGACGAGGCGGGGAAGTCAATGGCCGTGAATTTTGTAATCTTCATTAATTTCAACTGTTAAGTTAACTTTTGCCCTTTCTTCTTACTTTTGTTCCTGTTAATTTCACCCGACTCTTTAAAATAATATTGTGTAATGTTTATGTTTTAATCCCGCATTCATATTTATTCACGGCACGGAGCCATAACTTTATAAATAATATTAAATTTTTGTTTATGTTTTTCCTCCTTAACTAAGGGCTAATTTGTGACTTAATATAAACCTCATAATAGTTACATTAATTACTGCAAGTATTGAACTATTTTTAAATCAGATTTTGTCCGTCCATCTACCAAATAAAAAAGCTTGAGATTTACGTGTAAAAATAGTATAGATAATGTTCTAAACACACATACATACATTACATACATAGTTATGATCTACACCTCGTGTCGGCGGAAGTTTAGTAATCTGAGATAAAAAATTGTATTTTAGTCTAAATCGAATAAGGATAGTAATAGAGTTATATAGTAGTTGTTGTTGTTGGAGAAAGTTGATACTTCGAAGATGGGACCTGTAAGGTTACCGAGTTTTTACTTTACTTGATTGTGGACAAAAACACATTTATACTCTGTGTTCTGTTCTCGTCCTTTCCATTGGTACATAGTAACTTGCTTCCAAACCCTGCTGGTATGCCTTGAGCATTGCAAACGCTCGTAGTACCCTTTGGTAACCGCGAGTTACCGAAACCATTATTTTTACATCGAAATAAAATGACTCGATTAGAACAATTCTACCTTTATATGCTAGATAGAAAAAAAAAAAAACAGTAATTGGAATAAATAAGAGATACTAATTGTAGCAGTAATTATCACTCAAAACACATGCTAGCTTCAGCGACGGCGACGTCTAAAGTGATTATTCTTAATTTTTCTTACTTCTTTCTGTATGTTTTAAATGAATCATATATTATGTTAAAGACGTAACAAAAGAAAATTTTCAAATAAATGAGGTGTTAAAAGTTGATTGTAAGAAGACGTGAACATCTGAACTTTTGCAGAAACATTTAAATTCACTACTGGCTCTTTAATGATGTTTTCTTGTTATTCGACTTGCTATTCTTCAATATTGTGAGCTCACAGTTTATTTAAACGACTTTACATGTAGGTAAATTGGAGACAGTGTGCTATTAAAATAAAACCTGATGTTTTCGTACTCACAGAGATGTAATAAAAGCAACATTTCATAGCATAGGCAAATATAAGTTTAAGCGTAATTTAAAGAAACATTATTTGTTAACATTATAATCTTAGTAGGTGAAAGTTATGGAAAGTATTTTTTTTAAAGATCTGTGTTATGTAAAACGCATTAATAGATTGATTTTCTTGGACATTATTTTTGTAAATTACACATTCTTTAACACGACTTGTCTTTTGCTTAATTTAAAGGAAGAGTAGTAATAATGAAAGGCATAAAAGCAAAAGCACATCCAACAATTTGTTGTTTGCTATCGAATCGTCCTTGTAGTTTTATGGAGGATTACCGCAATGGAACATATATTTAAGTATCGCTTAGTTTGTTCTTGAAATGTAGGAATTACCTCAACTTCAACCAGTCACCACCAGACAAGCTATATGCTTGGTTGCTCACTTATTTGAGCAAAACATTGCCCCTAATAACTTTTTTGAGGAATAGTGCTAAAATATTTACATATGTATGTTTTTTTTTATACGACGTGTGTTTTGACGAATTTCTTTTGACGAATCTTTAAACCACATGTTCTGCACTTTATTTTTGGACGATTTGCAAAATGTGAACATAAAATATTCAGTAATTTAGAAACAGGACCATTTTTTTATTTTCGTAATTTGCACCATCATGTGTAAGTGTCGCCATAATACATTGACAGTTTTTACTGTACTCTGACGATGACGACGAATCGAACGAAATATGTTGATTATTGAGTCATCAGGATGAAGGACACGTTTTTAATTAGTTCATCCAGTAAGTACAGTTAGTCGGCCCTTGGCCACCGCGAATCGCTGAGTGTTATGCTGTTCTGTGTCTTTTACAGATGTGCTCAGGACAAATTATCGTAAAAATAATATTGTTGTTGTTCCTGAGATATTTGTTTAGAAAAGTTTTGTTGTGTTAATAATTGTTTATTCTTATTGCTTTCGTCATACTCGTAATACACGGCAATGTTGAGAACAACAAATGTTATCGTCAGCGCAATACTTCGTGTCAATATACGATACGACGATAACGTGTAGAGTGTGAAACTGAGTGAATTATCAGTTCTTTAATTTTATTGGGTTATCGGTATTAACATCGATAATGCCGTAAGTGACCTTCACAGCCGCTGAATATCCTGGCATGATGTTAATTGACGGGGACCTCTATCAAAATGCATCTTAAGCTTGGAGTCAATCGTGTATGTCCTACAGACTGCCGAATTTTTGTAAGGGTGGTACAAAGATTACAAGACAACCAAAGTGTCTACTTGTGACAGGTACTGCCTTCCCGAAATAAACACGTGAATAAAATCGTATTTTTAATAAATTCATTTTAAAAAGAAAGTGAAATAAGTGATCAGTAGGTAATAACAACATAAAGTTCGCCGGTTGGAACGTCTACAGTTCAGCGCCTCATGTTGGTTCAATAATGGTGTTCTAATTCAGCAATAATTTTATTGTATTTATTTTGTTCTAAATTTGCATTTCTGTAATTTTGTACAGTTTTTTTTAAATTTTAACCGTCCTATATTGAACCTTGTTATCTGTTATTTCATTTTTTGTGAAAAGTTTCGTGCCACTCTATATAAGGTAGGTATGCCAACAGTATGTTACCACGCCTGATTACTTATAATATAAAAATTAAACGGAATTGTCAAACTCGGTACAAGTTTGCAAGTTTTTTAGCAGGAATAACAATGCAGGACTCGGACACTGCCATATTCCATATTCTTTTTTTTGTAATATAGCGAGCAGAGTGGTCACTTGATGGTGAGTGACTACCGCCGCCTATGGACGTTGCCATCCTTTAAGTTGCTCCCCCTCAGAATTAGTAGAGGGGTGAATAGCAAGGAAAGTTTGCTTAACACCGGTCTTTTGTGAGGCTCCGGTCACTCCGGTATCACTTCGGGTGTGAAGAAACATGGTTCTCCCGCTTCTTACCATACCTGTTTGCAATAAACTAAATTTGAGAAGGATAATTTATATTACAATGACCTTCCCCTCAACTTGAGTTGTAGAGGTCTGATTGCAATATCTTATGTTATATTTTCATAGTTTCTTCTTTTTTATATAATACAAGTGCTCCTGCCATGCCCCTTCCTGAACCATCTTAAGGTTGACTGGTAGATAATGCCATGTGGCCATGCCATTAAGTCTGCCTCGTGCAAGTTGTGGATGAATATCAATACATGCAGGAAGTGTAAAAATAAAAAATAAAAAAATATCAAAGTTCTGTAGAAAGAAATTTCTATTTTATTCCACTTCATACCATTCCATTATTAATTTTTCACGGCGAAAATCCTTTAAGAATCTTTAATATATTTCAGCTTTCCGCTGAATTAAAATAGGCGACCGAAATGGTTTGTCCGGTTCGTCGTGTTCATTTTGCATCACAAAGTTAGATGTGTTTGTCGTTCTATTTTAAACGCGATAAGACCAACTTTCCAGTGCTCGAAATGTGAATACCTTGTTGCGAAAATGTGACTAACGGAAACTGTGTACAAGTAACTCGGCTGTCCTTCGGCAGAAACACACACAGCGCAAACAGATAGTGCACACTACCAACGTATAGGTACCAGTACTGAGTAAGCGCTTAGTACTATCCCTTGTTTTCGATTTGCCCTAAACTACTAGTTTAGGGCACTAAATGGAAAACAAGGGATTGTGAAATGATCTTGTCATTTCACAATCCCTTGTTTCGGTCGCCTATTTTAATTCAGCGGAAAGCTGAAATATATTAAAGATTCTTAAAGGATTTTCGCCGTGAAAAATTAATAAAGACAATTTGCAACGTTTCGAAATACAGAGTATAATTTAATTCAGCACTTTTATTGCATTAAAATTAACGTAAATCGTTTTAATTAAAAACAGGCGAGCCAGTGGGATCATGATTGTACTCTTCGAAAAAGTATGTTCATAAGTATCATGTGATATAAAAACAGAATGTTGCTTATTTAAAGGCAATGAAAATATATGGCAATAACATATTCAGAATCGGTTTCGACACGTGCCGAACTCCACGCTCTGAGAACATTATAAGTACGGGTAAGTGCACAAATTGATTTATTAAAGTTGAGCGGGTTCGCGAGTTGCGCTCGAGTATTCACAGTCCTTTGCGTTACACAGATAAAGTGGAAATAAAAAAGAAACTTCACAAACAGAAATCCCCTTGTCGCGAGATTTACGAGCCAACGCACCTCCAGCGCAAATAGCTTATGTACATGTAAATTTTATGTTTCGTTGAAGCAAGTGTTCGTAGTACAGACTCACTTAATCTACATACTTCCACGCTTATGTCTTTTATTGTGGTAGATTCGTACTTGTCTATATTCATCCATCACTGCCCGAACGACTGAAATAGGTTAACGATCAAAAATTTCGAGCAACATTAGGGATCAATTTTTAACTAATACAATTGACGGAAAGTTTTAGTAAAACCAACAATTTGGTGTATGAAATCTGAATGTATAGTATACAAGTAAACGTGATCATTTTCGTGATAATTATGTAGAGTCACGCAAACGGTGTTTTAGATGTTATGTTTCTTAGGATTATAAATTTTCTTGGTGAGAGAGTAGATTGAATGACGAAGAATAAAATCAGTTGGAATCCAGAAAATAGCATGAAAGAACCAGATGGCAGATTAGGTGAATTTTATCGTAAAGGAAGGTTTAGAATTTTGTAGAATGGACTTAAACGATGCTGAGTATTGGTTAAACTGAAAGAGAGCTCCTGATCTATAGCAAGTTTTTGCCGACCTTTACTAAGATATTTTTTTAAAGAAAATATTGCCTGAAACTTGTTTTGTGCAATAACAAGTAGGACTTCTTTAATGTATTTTCTGCTTCTTTTATTTTATTTTTCTACCATGACAACTTCTAAACTAGGCATATATCCTGTATCACGCATAGGAGTATATTCTGTGTCGAGGGCGACTTAAAAAATATTTATTCAAATGGTCACAAAGAACACCCAGACTCAGATCAACATGGGGATTGAACCCACAACAGTCAGTGCAGTTGGAAGGCAAGACATTCGTGAAGTCGTGCATATTTACATCATGACACAGCAGTATTCCTCACACTTTTTACGTTTATGTATTTTATTTTCTAGTACATTGGTTATAATTAAACTTCGTGTTGAGGAATAGCGTTTGCTAATATTTTCCGAAGTTGAATGATCTTTTACGACAATAGATTCATCTATCCTATCAAGTTACAGGAAACTCACTATGTGGCCAGCAGCAAAGTGAACAAAAAAACTATCTTCGTCTGAAATTTATTTTATACTTAGAAATTCTATATTTTTTCAGTCGGCCTTCGTACCTTCTAATCGATGCATGACTGTTTTAAATATCTGAGCTTAACTTTACCAGCTATCTAGCCATATGTGTATCAGTGGAGTTCTCTTGATAGTTCTTTACTTACAAACCTGTTTCAGTATTTATGAACACGGCGAAAGAATTGGTAAAGTTAATGTCTACAAATTACTTTATTAGCACCTGAGAACAAATTAGCAAAGCCACTGCTAAGCCTTTTGTATTTAGAACATTAAAACTAGGGCATTGATACTTATATGATCCTTTGCCTCCTATGTGAAAATGAAAAAATCCTATACATTTATTATCATTGGTGTAGCTTCATCAGCTGCCCATGCCAACTCTTTATAAAGTACAGTTAAGCATCGATAGCAGGCCTTATCTTAAATCTGTTTTGTTTGGTGATCATATTATTATACAAACTAATTGAACATCTAAATTAAAAAATGTAACTGTCCATTTCTTAATCGATCTTCAAGTGAGGTATCGCCTTAACTAGTAGGAAGTGGATTATGATGTTGTTCTGACGTGATGTTTATTCGTTGAATAAACATCCCGCAAATGCAAGCACAATTTAAGCGCTATTTTCGGGGCATTTCTGTTTGTCAATTAAAATATTTGGAATCACGAAATCATTTCAGTAGCGGTTTATTTGATTACTCGAATTGCACGCTGCGAAATATAATAATTTCCAATGTGTTGTTATTTTTTTAGGCAAATATATTATTACAAATGTATTATAAACATACACGTTTGAACACAGGCGTATTTTTTATGTTGTGTTATGACTTTTCTATTTCAAAATTGATAAATGCGTATGTTGAATTTAGTGATAGATTAACTTAAGTCACATTACAAGTTTTCATTAAAATGCGAATTACGGAGTCTTAAATGTTAAAATTTTCTGGGTTATTCGGTTTTTCTTTGTTCCTCAATGTTCAAATTGAAGAGTGGGGTAAGCGCCATAAAATTAAGATGTCAGTTAGCTCCCTGGTGTAAAGTTAGAGAGATAAGTTTAATGACCTATGTAAAAATTTTATGACGATTATTTGAATAGCTGTAAAATCATACAGAATAACTTATTTTTCCATGTATTTTGATCCATGATTTTTCCCAAAATCAATGACTTTTTAACGAATTGAATACCGACTTTAAAAAGGAGTTTATTAATTCGGATGTTTTTTTTAAATGTATATTTGGGCATAACTCCGCTATTTATGGACGGATTTTCAAAATTCTTTTTTTGTCCAAAAGGGGTTTGTTTCGAAATGGTCCCGTTTAAAATTCATATAGATCTGACGATGAATTTTGGAGACAGACAACGAAACTCTTCAAAAAATGACAGCCAATCAACCGCAATTGTTGCTATGTTTTTATTGCTCTTTGTTACGAGTAGTATTGTTAGAAGTCGGTTCAACTTTTTTTTAAATAGGATTCATTCTTTTATATTTAACAATACAAACTACTCTCGTGATTATTTCTTATCTTCGTGTTTCTTACTTTGAAAATGACGAGCTTCCGTAGAAACATTTATCCCTTATTTTACCCCTCTGGTGGTCGAAATTTCCCAAAATCCTTTATTACTGGGTGTTTACGACATAACAAGCATCAGCTGCCAAAATTTAAAATTTGTAATAGCCTAAGCCGCTGGGGCTTAGGCTAGTCGATGTGTGCAGAACCAAATAAAAACCGTTCGTAAAAAGTGTTTAATTTAAATAAACAATAAATGTATGACACGTACACACAAATGTTGAGTTATTTAGAAGTAGGTACAAAAAAGTATTTTATTTTTGCATAATTGTCAAAATAACAATTGAATAGCTATGAGTTCGTACGCGAGTTTGGCGTGCAGCGGCCGCGATTTGTATTACGTGTCACGTATTCACACGGCTTTGGCTTGTTTTGCCAACCCGGCCACACTACGAACATTCCATATGTAGGCATTATTGTAGTCTTTTGTTCGCTTTTGGCTTTTCTTTTTTCAAACTTTGATTTCACAAAGAAAAGCCATGCTTTGAAACAGCTCTGCTGTTAGGTTAGGTTATCATATATAAATAATGTATCTTATTTACTTTTTTAAAATTCTAAGTCTAAAACTAAATATATAATAAATCGTATGGGATAAAAAGAAAAGGAGCAACGTTAGGTTATTACTGCATTACTCAATAATAAACACTACTATAAATATAAATGGTTACTTTATACCTAAAAATGCTATAAACACTCTCCTTTTTTAAGGAGAGGCCTATGTCAGTAGCGGACTATTAAAGGCTATTGTTGATGATGTTGAGACACTCGGCATTAGTGTTAACTATATTTGTCTATCGTATTAGCAAAAACCCTACTGACGTAATACCTATCAATCAAATCAATATACTGTATCCATGTAACGATTTAGCTGCATAAATGAATCAAACAACCGCAGCAATACTTAAAGATAATAAAATAGAAATGAAACACAATATTAAACATATTAAACATTCGGCTTGTTTGTCTGAATCTGTATATTATCTGAAGTGTGCTTACTAAATATCTAGCAATAAATCACCTCAGTCTCTGAAGATGAAGTCAGTTTATTAAAAAAATTGGCAAACATATTCTTTGCCTTGCTAAACTGGTTGATAATTATAATGCATGAATCTACAGAGTACAAATATACCATCACAAAGAGTCACTAGATTTTATTTTTAAACAGAAAACTTCAGACCTAGTCTGTGAAAAGAATATTTTGGACCGTGTAGTTATTGAATCTACTTTAAGTGGATTATCAGATCCCAAGACATGGATAGTAAATGCTAGGCCAAGTTCAATGCTACGCATATATATAAGTAGGTGACCGACGCAGCTTCGTCTGTGTCTCTCAAAAGGAATACATTTTGTACAATAACTTTTATTAATGGTCGGCTCCTGGTCTTTCCATGATATATATAGGCTTCACGATAAATGGACCTATCCAATACTAAAATAATTATTCAATTCGAATCAGTAGTTCCTGAGATTCAAACAAACAAAACAAACTCCTTAGTTTTACCTTGTCTAGATCTAAATTGCCTTTGTTATTTGTTTCTTTTTATAAAAGACAACGGTTACGTAGAAAGTATATTGTTTTTAGACAACACTGTATAAAATGCCAATATACTTGTACTTTTATCTGTAATTGAATATTTACAAACGCATATACAACCCAATCGATTTTGAGAGAAATGGATTTATCGTGCGCAATCATAGATCAGATGTTGGTATTCAAACCAAAGCCTCAGGGAGCAGATTTTGCATCCACTGAAATTATTTACAGCTACTCTTGGAGGAATGTGGATGTAGTGCGACGACATATACACATCGCATGCATGAGCTTAATTTTTTAAAAAAGACGGTATTGTCCACCATAAAAAAAAAAAGATAATTGTAAATTAAACAATCCTTGCCCGGTAAGTCTATGGATGGTGAAAATTCTCAACACATTAAGACCCCTTCGTGCCTCGGAGGCACGTCAAGCCTGGGGCCCGTTGCAACCAACATCTGTGGCAAACGTTTTCGGATAGTTTTAGCCCTAAAAAGTAGACAACAGTCTTTTCACAAACTTCGTATCCCCAGTACTTGGATTTTGGGGGTCTGAGGGCAGTCTGGGAACTTTAAAAACTTGAATTAAAAAAATCAAATTCAGTCGTATCCAGCGACTTTTAAAACCGGGGCGGGTTCGTTACTTAAAACTTTAAGCCATCTAATTTGAAATATTTAAAGACGGGTATGCTTGTGTCTGTTGAGTCCTCGTTAGGAGGTGAAAAATATGCTACGGTAGTCACTAACAAAAGGTACCTTTTTTTTTTAAAAAATCGACTTATTATATTATTTAAAAAAAAACCAATACTTTTTCCGAGACAAACCCCAAAAATTTTTCTAGCTTTTTTACGACTTTTTTCCCCTACTGCGATATTTATATAAAGTAGGGCATACACATACGTATCTAGGTTATAATAAAGTAAAAAATATATTACATAACATACATACGTACCCTCAACTCCTAGTTAAAATAAAATTTTTAAATTAAAGGGGACTTCATGGATATTTTTTAAAAATTTTTAATAATTTACAACATATTAAAAAAAAATCGAGTTAGTGCAATTTTT